>CAUYQG010080703.1:0-139895 GCA_963574415.1 Tarsius wallacei | reverse complement strand
GAGAGAGAGAGAGAGAGAGAGAGAGATACTCATTATTATCCAATAGTACTGTTCAAGAAACACACTTTATTGGTTCCATCGTGTAATGGTGAGGACTCTGTCCTCTGAAACACACTTCATCAAACGCTGTTATAGCCTATTTTATTAGTAATTCTTCAACTACAGTATGTGTCTGTCATATGCTTTCACATTTAAATATCCCATCTTTGCATTTCTCTACCAAATGTCTCCCTCCAATCCTTGTTGGGACAGCTCCTTAAAGACTGTGTTTCCCAATTATATGCTTATTGAATGAAAGCATCTAATGGCACAAAAGTATTTTTTTGCAATGTTGTGTTTCATGAGTCCCACTAATTGGAAGATACAATTATTTTGATACTTTCTTATGCATGTAATGGTTTTCTCTACATATTGATCTTTTTGATAGAATAGTTTTATTTTTTCTTATTTGATATTATGAAAATGTAGTGTACATCTCATTTGCTTGTCTGTATAAGCCTTCCAGTAGTGAAATATCTATTGTAAACATGACCACTGAAAGCTTTGTTTATATGATCCTACACCTGGCAATTTTCCACTTTCAAAAAATCCTCTCTACATTATACTCTCACAGACTTTCTTTCGAGTCTGTTTTCTCAATAATTATTTCTAGCCTTTATTACAATAATCACTATAATTATAATTCATCTGCTAGGCCATGTTTTTACAACTGGTTTATAATTTTATTTGTTATTATTAAATGAGTTTATAATTACTATGTTTCTTATTATGATAAATATTAATTCATAAGGGTCTCAGTAGTTATGAGTATATTTATTATTCATTTTCCTAATTTCTACTACATTATCTTAGCTTTTCCAATCATAAGGTCAAATATCCTAGTAGAGTCATAGGATGTATTAATAAAGTGTTATCTAGAAAAACTCTTAAGAAATTGACTAAACACTATATATAGTACACCTGATTGTAAACGTGTAGTCAGTTACAATACACTATTAACATAGGGAAAGCCTGGTTTATGATACTGTTGTATGTTATGTAAAAAACATAACAGTTCAGCATCCAGTTTGGTTATTCTAATGTAAAACACAGAGTTTGATGCAAAAATGGCGCCATTAATAATCCTCTGGTGTCATGAAAAAGAATGATGGAAATACAGTTTGTAACAGGTAAGAGGCAGGATTTAATGCATATTCAACTACTTTAGTCTGTCCCTTCCATATCACCCTTTGAAAATAATAGAAGTGGCTGTAATGTTAGACATATCATCTATAATAATTTCCCTTCATTTAATCACATTATTTAAAATATGTAAGACATAGTTTGGTTACACATCGTGATGATTAATGATGGTATTCTAATACCAAATATCTCTCTACCGTGGCCATCAGAGCTAATTTTATTTACTACCTTCACAACTTACCAGGTTCTCCAGATTTCTAAATGCTTTGGAAATCTATTAAGCTTAGTATAATGCATACATGATTACATTATTGTGGCAATAATAAAATTCTATTCACAAAAAAAAGATAAATTTGTGAAATTTTTAACTTAAATATCAGCAAAGCTGGATATTTGTAAGCCTGCATTACTGCCTTTTTCTTCCTAAAGATTAACTTACATACCTTGATATACCTCAAGACTTCAAAAGAGGAAGCCTGGCAAGGAGTTTCAAGCGGTTCTCAGGGATCATATATACAAGGTTCTTAAGAGCCTTTGGAAATTTTTTATACTTCTTTCTGGCTGTTTAAAGTAATGTATGTCAGCCACTAATTTTTTGATCATTTAAATTTAGCTCTGTAAGTTTTAACATTTGTTGCATTTTGAACAGAAAGGTAAATCAAAAGTTCTTGGAAGCACCCTAGGGAAATACATATTCCTAAAGGTACATTATAGTCTATGTGTGGAGGTCTCTAGTAGTAAGTGGATTCACTATGGAGCTGTATTTTAACTTAAATGGGACTAATAATAGAATGATGGCTCATCAAAATATGGTTACACGAAGCAACCAGCACAGAAAGATATGCATAGATAGCCATTCAGTAGAGGGTGGCTAATCTCCTGGTCATGGTAGAAGACATGGCATTTGGATATGGCAATAGATTGTACCAGATAAAACCTAATGCACATTTTATATCAGATTTTTAAAAATTTCCAGAACCATAAACGTAAGTTTTTAGATACCCTGAACCTACAAACTTTTAAATGATTTAGCAAAAGTTGTCATAGAAATGATATGTTTCCTATTTATTTGTATAGTTAAGTAAAAATTATCTCTGCCTGTATTCTCTTTTGCCTAATTTTAACAAGTTAATATAAAATAAGTGCTCTAAGAATGCTCATCAAAATAAATAACAATAATAACTTATCTGTATTTTGGAAAGAATTGCATATGCTGAGTATAAAATTTATAAGTGAAATCTTCAAGATTGTTATTGTACTCTGTTTGCCTAAAAGTGAATTTAGTTCATCCCACAACATTCTTTCTAGAGATTGAAGAATTCTCTAGAAATTGAAAAATTGAAAATTGAAGAATTAGTATAGTAAATTGAGAAAGATTCAAAGATGATTTAAATGAAGGGAAAAAAGGAAAAGGTAGACTTAACAACATTTTAATTAATAAGATAAACTTGTGGGAAGGATGGGAGAGTTCAAGGTAATTCATGTAGCATGTATATATTGTAGAATTTAACAGTACTGATTTTGCAAACAAGCAGCCTTCAGTTCAGCATACTTACTACCAACATGACTTTGGACTAAAGATTTAGGCAGGATAAATTTTACACACACTCACATGCCTTTGTACACATAAAATTCAATATCCTTAGGAAAAGAATAAAAGGAATAATTTATACAATAATAATTTCTAATGTAATAAACTATAATAGATAAACCTCTAATCCAGAACCCTCTTACCCCCTAAAAAAGAGTGATTAGAAATACAAGCCTGTTCACTGTGAATTCATCTATGGATACCATTCAAAGAAGAAAGGAAACTTGAGTTTAAGAGCTTTGACTCGCATGACCTAAGAGTTTTCCATTATCATTTTTAAAAATTTCCTTTTGACAATGACATCTAACTAAAGTCATCCCATTTAACCTTTTCTTTTGCATGTTGCATGAACTTGTGAACAGAGTAAGAAACACGACATTCCTCGGGAAGATCAGGGACCAACCATCAAGAATTTGGATTTTTGGCCCCAACTTATTACACTGATGGTCACTATTATTGATGAAGATAAAACTGCCTACACACCTGTCCTGAATCAGTAAGTACACTGTTTTGGAATTGAATTTTATTGGATTTTATTCCTCTAAACTTAAAAGTGTATATATTTTAAGCACAATTCATACTTTGTTGACAATGACTAACTTTTCCCACATTAAGCTATAGAAAACAAATTTTTAATTTTTATCAGTAAATATCAATTAAATGACATTATGAATCTTTAGTTTGAGCCCCATAGAGTATAATTCTTTGGATATGGAGGCAAACATTTTTCAAGATTTGATTTTTTTTTTTTTTAAAGCAGGATTTATTGAGAGGACAGAAAAGCTCCCATAGTGGGAGGGGACCCAAAGGGGCTGCCCATGATTTGATTTTTATGTGATGTAAAAAGTTTCCTTTTACCTTTGGTTCCTTTCATAACTATACCATTGTCTTAAAGTTAAGAAAAATTATGCATTCTCACTAAAACTAAAAACAATATTGAAGAGAGAATGTTAGACTAGGTGTGATGATGACTCGCGTTTGTAATACTAGCACTTTGGGAGACTGAGCCAAAAGACCATTTGAGCCCAGGAATTCAAGACCAGCCCTATGCAACATAGCAAGGCCCTATTACTACAAAAAATTTTTAAAATTAGCTAAGTGCGGTGGCTCACGGCTGTAGTCTCCTGGCTACTCATGCAGAAGGCTGAGGTGGGAGGATCACCTGAGCCTAGGATTTTGAGATGGTAGTGAGTTATGGTCATGCCACTGCACTCCAGCCTGGATGACAGGGCAAGACTCTGTTTCAACAATGACAAGAATCAAAGAAAAGAGTTAATGTTAATATATGAATATTCCATTGTGGAGTTTTAATAATAAAGACATGTTTTACAATGCTTTTAAAATAGCTGTGCAATATTGATTTAACAAATTTCATGCAATACTTTATAGAACAAGTCCATTTTCACAAATTTCAGGATGAAGCTTGTGCCTCTAAGACAAGACAGATGAATTAAAATTCATGACTGTCCTAAGAAGAGTCTGTAAAATCATTATTTTATAAAAATACCACTAGTTAAAAGACCTTAAGCAAATATCTAATTTCTTTGGGTCTCAGTTCCCTCCTATGGAAAAATAAAGACATATTACTAGGTGGTTTCCAAGATCCAATCTAATTTTAATGTTACACATTTAGATTTTATATCACACCCACATGTTGAAGGCCATACAAACAAACAAACAAAAACAGCATACTACCAACCTGACAGTTTCTATCTGGTTAGTGAAAGGTGTTATCTTGACATATTGGTAAGATGTGAAATGACATGGGCAGCAAGGATAGCAGAAACAAGCAAATGATGACGTGGAACAATGAAATAGATTCAGGCTTACTATGGAGTAGAAGTTTTGTTTTTATTCTCTAAACTGGTCAAGGCAGGTAGGATTCAAGTTTATGTTGAGTCCAATTAAAATTCTAATTACAGAAAAAGTAATTAGGTCCTTTCATCCTTTCCTGCTTCTTAATTCATTTTCACTTGCCCCAAATTCCTCCTAACTGTGGAAAAAGTAGCCCTATTCTTGATATGCAACTACCATAGCATCAAATTTGCCCTTTCACTTTCTTCTCCCTTTTTCTCCATACCTAATCCTTACATCCCCTCTTTCTTTCTGGTGGCCTTAGTGTCTCCTGGTCATCATCTGTACAGGCTTTGCTTTTTTATTCTCTTCTGTTAGGACTAGGAAATCTTTTCTCTTACTCCATGACATGTCCTTATCTCATCATGGGGTTTGGGAATTTCTTCTCAGATCTCTGGATGTTTTGTGGAATAAATTCATTGTTTTCCTTCCTCTTTGGACCTTTCTTGATGACAGAGTAGATTTCCTAAAGAGTGGGAGACCAACAATTTGTTTTGAGACTGTGTTCTTGGGCTAGAATTAATCATTTGTCAGTTGATTATTGAATGAAAACAAATATCTGTTGAGAAATGCAAATTCAGTTATTTGAAGGAATTTTGTTTTTAATCCAAGAAATTTCTTACATTTACCAGATATTTTAAATCAACATATGACCAAAAAAATATTCATTGTAAAACTATGAAATAAATTTAAAATTTCCAGGTTTCATTTTAACCTTCTACCTCAAAAAATATGCCAAGACTTTTGTTGATTTTTCTGCAACTGCATTACAGGAAGTGAAGTAAATACATTTAGTTATGAAAAAAATAACTGAAAGCATTTTAAAAATTAAAAAGTAAAATTTTAAATTAAACTAAATTAAGCCTGCTCAGTATAAAAATGAGCAGTGACATATAGAAAGGAAGTTTTTGTTTTGGCTTTTTAATTTTGCTTTTAATGTCAGAGTTTAGACCCACATTCTTTTCCTTGAAACCTTGACCCTAAAAACACTAGGTGTATAGTAGCATCTCTTTATGGTTTTAATTTGCACTTTCTTGAATCCTAATGAAACTGCCAATATTTTTACATGCATATTTACAATTCATATATCTTTGGTGAATGTTCTGTTCCAATCCTCTCCCCATTTCCAAATTGAGGTGTTTATCTTATTCTTTAGTTGTTATGGTTCTTAAATATTCTAGGTAAAGATCGGTCATCAGAAATAAATATTGCAATGTTTTCTCCTAATTTGTAACTTTTTCATTTTCTTAGAATATTTTGAAGAGCAAAGTTATTGTGGGGTTTTGTTTTTTTTTTTTTCAATTTTGATGAGATAGTTCCATTTATTGATTAGCTTCTTTTCTAGTTTGGGCTTTTAAAAAAAATTCATTTAAGAAATCTTTGCATACCCAGTCAGCCTAGAACTGCACAGTTTTCTTCTAGATATCTTACATTAAAGTCTGTAATTCACTTCAAGTTATTTTTTACATATGATGTGATTATAGGGATTAACTTTCTTTGTATTTGTTTGTATATGGTTATCTAATTTTTTATCTACTTGTTGAAAAAATTATCTTTTCTCCATTGAATTGCTTTGACACCTTTATGTGCCAAAATATACTATACATATATAAGTGATATATATGTCCAATTCTCTTCTCATAATTCTCTTCCACTGATCTTTATATCTATCATTACACTAGTACCATACATTTTGGTTACTGTATTTTGTAATATGACTTAAAATATTTTAATATAAGTCCTTCAACTTATTTATTTTTTTAAAAATTGTTTAGTTGTTCTAACTCCTTTGCAATTCTATTTAAGTTTTGGATAAAAATTTTCTATACGAGAAATGCCTGGTGGACTCTTGGTTTGGAATATATTAAATGTATATATGCAAGTGGGAAAAAATGAAAAAAATATTGAATCTTATGACCATGAACATGATACACATCTCTACTTATTAAGGTATTTCTTAATTTTTCAAAGCAATGTTTGTCATTTTTAGTGAGCAGGTTTTGCATATTTTTTATCAAATTTGATTCTTGGAATTTTCATTGCTATCTTAAATGATTTTATTGTTCCAATTTCTCATTATGTGTGATAGCATACAGATATACATGTTTTTTAGATATTCTTGTATCTTTAGCTTTTCTAAATTTACTTCTTTTATATAAATTCCTTATAATTATTTACATAAATGATATTCAAATCTAGAAGAAAGATAGCCTTCACTCTTTCTTTCTAATTTTGATGTCTTTTATTATTTTTCTTGACTTATGGCTCTGGCTAAAGTCTCCAGTACAGTGTTGACTATAATTAGTAAGAGAAGATATTTTTAGCTTATTCCCAATATTATGATGTTAACTGAAATATTTTTATAGGTAATTATTTATCAAATTGAAAAAGTTATGTTCTATCCTTATTCTTATACTGAGAGTTTTCATCATTAATGTGTGTTGGATTTTGTCAAATGTCTTTTCTGCTTATATTAGGGTAATCCTGTAATTTTGCTTTTCATATCCATTAGTATGGCAAATTGTACTGATTGAATTTTTAAACTTTAAATCAACCTTACATTCTTGAAATAATCTTTACATGATCTTGGTGCACAATTCTTTCTATGCAATATTAGTTTCTATTTAATAAAATGTTAAGAATTTTCACCTCTGTGTTTATGAAGATATTAGTCTATGATTTTCTTTTCTTGCAATGTCTTTTTCTGTTTTTTGTATCAGTGTAATGATGGGTTTATAAAATGAGTTAGAAAGTGTTTCCTCCAGCTTGATTTTCTGGAAGAGTATTTGTAGAATTAGACTTTTTCTTTCTTGAGTGTTTGATAGAATTTATAGGTAAAATTATCTGAACCTGGAGATTGTTTGTTTTTGTTTTTGTTTTGTAGGGAGTTTTTAAACTTCCTACAAATTTTTGAAATTTAAAGTAAATTTTTAAAAAATTTATTTCTCTATTATGCATAGGACTATTCAATTTATCTGTTTGTTCTTGATTAAGTTTTTGTAGTTTGTGTCTTTCAAGAAATTTTTTTTCATTTACGCTTAGTGGTCATATTTTTTGTTATGTTTGATTTCGCTGTGTTCTTATTATCCTTTTAATGTCTGTTAAATCTCATGTGAATTTCCCTTTCCTATCCTTAATATTGGTATTTTGTGTTTCCTCTCTTTTTTTCTTGCCCAGCTGGCTGGACATTTCTGAATTTTATTGGTCTTTAAAAAAAGACAGCTTTTGGCTTTGTTAAATTTCTGAATTGTTTTTGGTTTTAAATTCAGTTGATTTCTTCTCTTTCCTTTATTATGGTCTTTCTCCTTTACTGGAGATAACATTAAGTGGCTATAAAAGTAAATCAGTGAGAAGATATGAGATCTTTTTTTAAGAAGATGGAGAGTTAATGTCAGATTTATGAAATATTAAGGAGATAAATCAAAAGCTCCATTAATGATTGGAGCATTAAGGAAGAGGGTAGAGACAATGCAATTATTATATTTATACAGAAACCATTAATTGAGATTGAAAAATACAAAAGAGAGTATTAATTTAAGGAGGTACATAGTGACATATCTGAATATATAGAGATTTGATTACCTGTGCAATTTCCAAAGATTATTTGCAATAGGCAATTGTTTACTTAGATATGAAAGTTCTTTAGGCTGATTTTGGGTCAATTAAATGTATAATGTTAAGGAAGGTTTACTATATATGGCTAAGTGTCAAAAAAATATTAACTCTTAAATTTTTTTAAAAATGTACTTTCATTTTACTTAAAGTGTTGTGACTTTACATTACGTCGCTTTTGTAATACTGACCAAAATATAAGCATAATGTTTCATCCATTCTGTCATCTCATTTGTTTACGTGCATTGTGCTATTATATGTAATTTCATATAGCTTTCTCTAAGAGTATGCATATGGTGAGGTCTCATCTTAGTTTTTCTCTGCATTATATATATAACAGACAGAGATATTCCAGTGTGTTGAGTAGAAAATGGACCAGTTTCAAAAGATTGCCTACTCCATTTGCAAACATAAAGTAGTCTTCCTTTCTCCCCCTCAGGGCTTTGTAATGGGCCAGAACATCATTTTCAAACTGCATGTTTTAAAAGATAGTATTATTTCACTTGCTGCAGTGAGGAAGATTGGATTTCAGCTACTTTGATTAAGAATTTGCATCTTGTTCTTTCTGTTTTGGAAATAATGTTGTTAAAAGTCTTAAAGACATTTATTTCTTTGTTTATACTATGGCTTCTCTAAATTTATATTTAGGAAATTTTTATGAAAGTGTTCATCATGTTAAAAGTACAGAGACTATACTGTAGAGTGCAGTATATATATCACTCAAATTCAAATTATCAAAATTTTGTGATATTTTCTCCATCTGTACTCTGAATTTTCATTTTCTTTTTTTGCTGAAGTATCTTAAACAAATTTCAGACATCATGTCATTTCATCCCTCCATACTTCAGTATTTATCTTTAAAAATCATGGCTATTTTTTCCATAGCACAATGTCATATCACAATTAATAACATTGACAGTAATACCTTGATATTATGAAATACCTGTTCCATAATAAATGCCCTGATTTCCCTTTAAAAATGTTTTTCTTTTCTTTCTTTCTTTATTCATTCATTCATTATCATATTGTAAAGATAAGAGGTACAAGTCAGAATTAGGTACATAAGTAGTCTGTATGCAAGTGAAGTTTAGGGCTCTAATTGATCTTCACTTCCTACATGGATTTGTTTCAATCAAGATCCTAATATGATACACACATTACATATATTTATTATGATTCACAAATGTCTTTCATTTCAGTTCAGTCCTCCCACCCTTTTTTTACTCCATGCCATTGACTTCTTAAAGAAACCGTGTTCATTGTCATTTAGAATATGCCACTTTCTAGATTATTCTATTTGCCTCCTTATGTTTATTTAACTTGTTCCATCATATTCTATACTCTCCATAGTCTAGCTCTAGAGGCCAACTTTCAGATTTTTAAAAAAATAACACTTCACAAGCAGCTCTGTGTGCTTTATATAATATCACATCAGGTGACACATTAAGTCTGGTTGTCCCCCTGTAATGATGCTAAGCTTAATCAGTGATGACAGCCTGCCCCCGTCATTGAAAAGTTCTTCATCGACCTTTCCTCTAATGATTTTAATTTATGATAATTTCAGAATTAGTTATTTCATTAGGAACTACAAAATATTGGTTTTATGATGTTATCATTCCTTCAACATTTATTAGAATTATTTGTAAAGAAAAACTTTCCTTCATTAGTAGGGTTACTTGGTTACTCTAATATATAGTAAGTATAGAAAAGATAGAGCAAATATTTAATTCTTTCTTTTAACATAAATTGTTTTATCCCATTCCTTCCTGCTACACATACTTTTATTGTTTTTCATTATCAGTTTCATTTCAATTTAATAAATACGTATTAGACATTTTATATATGCCAGGTCCTATGCAAAGTCAGAGTCACAAAGATTTAATTGGAAAAAGAGGCATGTACAAAATTAATCATGAGTCTGAAACTAGTTAATCACTGTGCCTGCCACAAGCACAAGTCATTCCAGGATGACTCTTACAGACCCTTTTTGAGGGAACCTAATGAGAAAAATTTTGCACCATAAGAAAAACTAGATTCAGTCTCTTGAACTCAACTGAGAAATCCTGAATAAGACACTGACAAGAAGAACAGACATTGAAAGTTTACAAGTGTGGAGATGGCTATAGTAGGTGATCAGAAATTAAGAATAAATTAAAATGAAGTATAAATAGAAGCCAAGAGGTAAACAGACTTGAAAGAGAAGACGGTAGTTGACAGTGAAATAAGAGAAAAGGGAGACTTAGAAGGAAGAGTAGAAATGAGAGTAATGGAGTCATGGTACTGGTAGACCTCTTGGGTGGAGAACCTCATCTATGATCATTGCACTCCCAAACGTAGTCTTCAACTCTGAAGGAGCTTCCTGTCCAAGGGTCCATGAAGTTTGAATCCACTGGCTGTTTGACTCCATTGGCTGTTGGACCAATGCCTGTTAAAATGAGTTCAGCTTTTCTTGGGTTCAGTATGACAATGCAGTTTAGTCTTGTTTCTTCATTACTCAAAGTATCCCTGTAAAAGTTACCTTTTAATTATCTGCAATTACTTGAATCTCTAATCCTCATTACCAAAGTAGTATAAAAGTAATATAACCAACCCAGTACTATATTATATTGAACAACACATGTATTCCGATATAGTTGCAGTTAGATTGTTGCTAAAGTGTAAAAGAATGCTTTAATTTTATTTCTCTGTATCTAAGTAAATAGCTCAGTTCCTATTAGCAATCAGTTCTGCACACCTAGGGTTTACAATAGAAATAATAAATGGCAAAAAAAAGAAAAAAGAAAAAAATCCAAAGATTTGTGCTAAAAATCTACCTGACACTAAAGGTATAAAAGAAAAGAAAATATTTTTTAAATCTTTACTCACGCTAGTTGTAGACATTTTGAATGGAAACAGATCAGGTATTTGTCTGAAATTTCCCAAAACGATATATTATATGGAAAAAATGCAAATATTTTTAAAAGTGCACAAGAGCACTTTTAAAAGAATGCTTTTCAATAATTGTACTAATTTAAACACTTCGAATATTTCAATTTTCTCTCTGACTACACACCTCAGAGGAAAGAGAAATTTGATCTTGGATTTTTCAAGGTTTGTTATACTTTCTGGAAGATTTAGGCACAACTAAGTATTTATATGTTGGAAATATCATCATCATGTAGAAAACTATAGGGAATTATCTAGAACCAGGCACTGTACTAAAGTTTTTTGTTTTTGTTTTTTTGTTTGTTTTTTGAATTGGAGTCTTCATTGTTGCCCAGGCTGGAGTGCAGTGGCACACACCTGGTCATTGCAGCCTCGACCTGCTGGGCTCAGGCGATCCTTCCACTTCAGTCTTCCAATTAGCTGGAACTGTACTAAGCATTTTTATAGTTTAATATTTAATTTAATCTTAAATTTAATTCCAATAACATTATTACTATCTCCAAATTGCAGATGATGGAACTGAAGCACAGAGAGGACTAAGAAACTTTCCCAAGATCACACATCTAGTAATAGGGACAATCAGAATCTAAGTAACCAAATTAACAAAATAATTAATGCTAAGGAAAGGATCTCATGTGTAAGATAATGGGCATTAATCTTTCAGTCCAACCTGGACATTTCGGATGTTTTAATAATTAATCTGGATCTGATTGCAATATCTTTGAGACTGTTTTCCCCATTTTAAAAATTGGGAGGCAAAACAACTCATATGACCATTATCACAATTCCAGAAGATACGGCAAAGAGAGCTTCTAGCCTAGTGCCTGCATTGAGTAGCTCCATGATGCTCTACTGCCTCAAGTGTCCTTCCCTGCAATGTGAACCTGAGGACTTGCTTTTCCCAGGTCTCTAATCTGAAATTACTGGGGTAACTTAAAAAAGTTATCTGCACTCATTAAGTTCTGCTGATTATTTGCCACAGGTACATTATACAGGTTTTTGGGGCTATTTATAGCCATTTCTACCTTCGTTGCCACCCCCAGGTGGTATTCATTTTCATTGTCTTACAAAATGCTGATTTCATTAGTTAACCTAGACTCATTCCCAATTTCATTTTTCACATTAAAAGTAAATATATACCTAAAGATCTGAGTTCTTTATAATGGTGTCTTATGTTGTAAATAAAATAAAGGAAAAACAAGAAGATTAAAGAGTGACTGACTTTAAAAGGCATTGATGATCAACTTGTTTTATGGTACAAGAGAAGCTAACTACAAAAGAAAAAATGATCACCACAGAAGTGTTTAATTAGTTGAATTTATGTTATAAAACTTAAGGTCATTTTCAACCTTAACTGCAATATTATAATTTAGTTTTATCTTTAATTCACTTTAGTTTCATCTGTATTAGTTTATCTTTAATTTGTAAGGACTAGTTTATAATTTGTTAGTAGAGTCCCACTTAATAAAATTTATTATTGGATATTCTCTTTCTTCATAATAATGGCAGTTAATCGTACTAATGCATGTCAAATATTTTAAATGCAGAACATATTAACAAAAGCTTAATATATTCCTTTTTTTTTAGACTGGAAAATATAGTTTATTTAGAAAGTAAATGAGAGAGAGAAAGAGGGGAGATTCACCTCCCCAAGGTAGGGAAGAGGTTCAAATCTAGGAAAACATGGCGGCCATAGCTCAAAGAACACAAGGCCTGGCCAGTGCCTAACAAAACAGTGGTCTTAATATTTTCTATTAAGTAAAAAGAACACAGCAAACTGTCTCTTGAGTTCTAGCTATGATAAGGAAGTTTCAATTGCATAAATGATAGGCAATAATACAGAACTATTGCTTACTCATTTATAACAATGCACACACTTTTCTTCAAAGAAAAACTTTGCATTTCAAAATAATACTTCATATTTAATGGATTCTAATTTTATCTGTTGTGACTAAGGAATCGATATTATGAACTTTGGCAGTGGCAGATTATGTTTTGCTTATTTTATTAAGAAATTTGCAAGATAATATATTGGGTTATTAAATTGTTGTGTCTCAGAAGATTCAAGATTTGAAACACTTGTGCTTTGTATTAATTAATTGCTGCAAATTAAAAACAGGAGACAGTCACATAATGGTGGAATGGATCAGTTATTTCATTAAACCTCCTCTTTATAAATGATAGATTAAATTAAGCTATGACTGCCCTGAAAATGAAGTTGAGGTAGAGCTATACGTTAGAGAATTTAATTTGCATACAGGAAAACTTCATGAATTCAGACAACTATAAGAAGGGATAATATACATTGAAATAGGAATACTTAATTTACCATATTCATGTGTACTTTTAATACTTTTAAGTATATATGATAATTCCTACAAGGTTAGGAAGTGGCTATGAAAAACTAAAATCTCTTTCAGTCTCACTTCTATCATAATTTGTCATTTATTTTTAGTTAGCATATGAATTATTAGTGTGTAGCTCAGGATTGTGCATGTATAAAGCCATTTATTCCTACGAATACATAAAAAATTTTCTCTGCAATCAAAATCATTGCTATTAATTTTATTAAGAATTCTTCTCCTAGATACTGAAAACCACCAAATACAAATATAAATTTTCATTCACTTTATGGTGATCTTTTTCCATATTAGAAATCAATGGAATCTAAATAATATTTTCCGGTGTGTCTCGTTTGTGGTTAACTTCATTATTATCAACAGCAAACATTTACTGAGTGCTCACTATGTGCCAGTGACTATGCAAAGCATTTACATGTAAAGTCTCATTTAATCCTCATAATGGCACAGAAAAAAGTTCCAAGTTATACCGTTATTATCATCTCCATTTGACAGATTTTGAATTTTAAAAAGATTAGTCACTGCTCCACTGGGTCAATTAGTTAAGTAGAAGAAATCAGATCTCTGCCTTTTAGATTGCATTGAAGTTTAACTACTACATAATACTGCTATGAATTATGCAGAGGAAATAGCCAAAAATAGGTTAAATTTGGAAAATAAGCCTCTCAACAAATATGCAAATGGTATAGACTTCTAGCTAGCCCCCCAAGAGGCAAAAGTATTCAGTTGTGGAGTGTGTTAGAAGAAAACAACTCAGCCTTTGAAATCATGATTTAGTACTGAGAATACAGCATAGATAAAGCATATAAAATTTGGTGCCAAAGTGAGATTATTTATTTACAAATATGCGAAGAAATGTGTACCCAGTGCAAAAATCCCTATTATGGAAATATGATTATACTGTGGCCCCTTAAAAATTGGAAACTTAGACTCTAACCAGGAGTTACTCAGAAATCAGTAGAATTTATATTATGAGAAAAATGTGATACCTCTCCACTCAGTCCAAGCACTAATTTTCTTCTTTTATCTATTGTATTTTGCTCATTGTTGTTGATTTTTATCCCCTTTTTCTCTGAAGTACAGTGAAGTAAAGAAATTGTTTGAAAAACTGTTAGCTTTGCAAATGTTGTCAGCTGGTTAGGGTCTGGCTGCTATAATTGTTTAAATAGGGTGAAGATATGTGTGTGTGTGTGTATGTGTGTGTGTGTGTGTATATATGTACACACACACACTATGGTATTTTTGGTGTATTTGGAAGTGTATATATATGTGTGTACACACACACACACGTATTAAGAAGACCATATAAGGTGGAATTGGCAGTAGTGGGAATCTGTGGGGGGATGGGGGGATAGGATTGGTGGTAGTGGGAAACTGTGGGGAGGCAGGAGGCCACACCTCATCAACAAAGGTACCTGTATAATGAATATTTATATACCTGATCCGGAATTGTACCCCACATCTTTGAAAGAAAGAAAGAAAGCAAGCAAGCAAGCAAGCAAGAAAGAAAGAAAGAAAGAAAGAAGACTATATAAACATAATTAATACTATGTGGTAGTGGAGAGGTGCTAGATGAAATAAATATAGAGGAAGAAAATTATCTTTTTCTTTTATCCCTTAAGTTCTCAGCAGGGACACTTGTAAAAAAAAGACAGGTTAGCAAGAGAAAAGCATACAGAGTTATGTATATACATTTTACGTGACATGAAAGGCTTCATAAAAAATGTATTTTGTAAAACCAAAAAAAAAAGTATGAGATATATGAGATGTGAATAGTAAACTGGGAGAAACAGTAAGGCCAGTTTGTTCAGATTCTTCTTGGCATTCTGTGTCTTCCAAGATAGGGATGCTTCTTTCCTCTGGGTATAGAAACAGCACCCTTCACATGAGGGCCTTATGTCCTGCTTCAGAAAGATCAGAAAATCCTTTCTAGATTTATGACCTTGGTTTGGGGGTGAGTTAGAAAGTCCTTCTGTCATTTCTCAAATTCCTTCAGCTTAAAATATTCAGTATGCCAAGGTGCCATGTTTTGGGGTAGCATGTCATGAACTCTGTCAAAAGAAATGTTTTATAATGCTAGACAAAACTGGCTAAAGAGGAAAAATATTTATATTATTATTCTCAGTTCTAAACTATAAAGCAAATGTCAATAAAATCATGCCATTTAAGTAAAATCCTGCATCAAGAGTAAAATTACAGAATGTACACAGCACAAAAGCACTATTGCTATCACTAATTCTTAATATTAACTGAGATACAACTCAGTTTATAGTCACTGTGCACTTTTCTTTTTCCTTATTATTCTCTGATATTTAATCATTGCTAATTATGCCCTAAATATAACAGAAGGTTTTACAGGAAGGTGACACATGAGCTGTGCTTTAAAGAGAGAAACTGTAGTTACTATCACATTGAAATTGAGGAGAAGAAAGAACAGGAAAAAGGAAAAAGATCAGACAATAATGGACATCAGACATGTCCAGAAATTATAAGTAATCTGGGTGGCTAAAGTCTGGTAAAGTTTAAGGAATGTAGGTAGAAGTGAAAGTTGAGATCAGATGGTCAGGAGCCAGGATAGTCATGTTAATGAGTTGAAACTTTTATATGCTAATAAGTGTGTGACAAGTAATTGATGTTTTTAAAGCAGTGGTTTGTAATACTAAAGCCTGTGTTTTTAAGAGGTAAACTAGGTGGTAATATAGAGGATGTAATGGAAGAGGAAAAAATGGAAGCAAAGAGAAAAATTAACAGACTAGTACAATTCTTGAGGCAGGTGAGAATAAAGACTTGAATTAGGGATGCGACAGTAGGGATAGGGAAGACACAGACAAATACTAAAAGAAAAATACACAGGAGAGTGAAGAGAAGATGCTGTTGATTGTGGCAGAGGCTGATGACAATGATAACTATCTGGATTGGTGGGCTAAA
Organism: Tarsius wallacei; assembly: GCA_963574415.1. Classification (NCBI taxonomy): domain Eukaryota; kingdom Metazoa; phylum Chordata; class Mammalia; order Primates; family Tarsiidae; genus Tarsius; species Tarsius wallacei. Next base: position 123,443 of record CAUYQG010080703.1, on the reverse strand, counting down.
TAGTGTTATCTTTCATTTAACTAGGACATATGTAAGATTGAGTCAGAGTCATACTTCCAAATGCACCAAAAATACCATAGAGAGGTAGTAATGTAAAATAAAAATATAGGTTTCAGAAGAACTTGGGTAACTATTAAATAAAGAAACTTTACATTATTTTCTATCATGAGATATCTATTATCTTCATAGGTAACATTATATTAGCATATCATAATATAACATACTCATATAATACAACTTCTAACACAGATCAGAATGCTGTCACAGACCCTAATATTGTTTTCAGCATATAAGTAAATCCTAGCAAGAAGTAGATCTTGAGTTTAAATTTGAAACAGGTTTACTACATAAAATATTAAGTCAATAATTTGAACTGCAAATATTTTAAGGAAAACCCAATAAACGAAAACAAAAATAGAAAAAAAAATAGCTGTAAAGACATTTTCAATGTTAGGGAACTTTTAAAAATTGTTTGTAAAAATAGGGATATAGAAGAAATATGGTCAAGAATCCATATTTCTATTTCTGATCCAGTCATTGATTTTTTTCATGTTTCACTAGTACACATTAGCTAATCTTTAATGTTCTTGAGTCTAAAATGAGTGTTGTCAAAGTTTTCTTTACATCTCCTCAAAGTATAAAACAAAACAAAAACTCATTGAATATTTACTGGTTTTTAATCAGAGATATCACAGGGCTCAAATCTTGACCACCAATTCCTCATTTGTAAAATGGGAATAATAACTAGAGATTTTATGATAAATAAATAAATATTATTTATCTCTCAGAATAACTTATATATATAGTAAAATGCCTATGGATTTTCTTGTATATATTTTTATTACATTGTATATATTTTTCCAGTGTGTTGTTTTTATTCTAAATGGTAGTTTCAGTTTTGCCTTTTTGAAGATTTAATGGTAGTGAAGAGAACCCTTAAATCACGTCGTTTTTGAAGAATGGAAAACCAAACTTGACAGTGCTTCTCCACATCTTAAGTTTAGACTCTGTGTTTTGAATGTATCTAGTTGAAACTTCCAAATTAAAGAAAAATATATTTTAGAAGTTACTTTTAGAGTTTCTTCTTATGGTAATTAACAACCATTAACTGGGGAGCAAAGTTTATTCTGTCCACCAATGCATATCTTGATATACACAAATCTTACTTTCTTTAGCTAACTTCTGTAAATGACTGTACCAGTAATTCTTCTGCATCTAATATGTGTCTTTTAATGGTATACCATGTTTCTTGAAGTCACACCAACTCAAGAGTAGAAAATAGAGTAGGAAAACTGCACCTTAGTACATATTTGTCTCTTTCTGCTCATGTTCTTTGGTCTAGTTCCTCAGTATCTCTTCAGATATAGTTGACATTCTTCATTCTCCATTTTTCTTCTCCATATTTTTATTTTCTGTGCTTATCTTTTTCTGATCCCCCCCGAGTAGTTATTGTTTATCTAACTCTTGATATAGAAAAACCATTTTCTCCAACCACTTCTTTTACCTTGCAGTTTCCATCATAGGACCTTTTACAATATGCGTGTGTGTGTTTGCTTATGATTGTATTGCCAATCCTACTGGATTGTAAACTTTAGAAGGGCAGACACAACGCTTGTTTTATTTAGCAGTATATTATCTGCCTTTAACTTGATGCATAACACATTGTAAGCCTTTGATTAATAGCTACTTATTAAAGAAAGTATGAACAAATGGCATTAGAAGTTATTTGCATTATGTTATCTTTTATTACTTGTGAATTTATAATTTTTTTGTAAAATAAATAAAACGTTACAAATATAATTGAAGACTTATGCATACACATATCTCCTTGAATACAATTCCCTTTACTTCTTGCTTGAACATAACTACTATCATAATTTTTATATTTTTTTATCCCCATAAATTTTGTATACCTTCATGGTGTGTGCATGTTTACATTAGAAAAGCATGTCAGATATGTTCCAATTCCCTCCCCCTGAGGCATCAGTTATATTGAAAGCAAAGACTGACAGCATGGGAAGCTCCACAGAAAGAGCTGAAAACTGAGAAGCAAAGTTTATTCTGTCTCTTAATTGGAATTAAAAGTTTACAAAGCAGTGAATCCTGGTGAACACTGCAAGCACACAGCTGGGGCTGCAAAATTCTAGATTCTAGGAGTAAGTGTAAAAAAAATGCTGACCTGCTTTGAATGGGTTCAGTTCCTAATTGGGTTAAGATCATCTCTCCAACCCTAAAACACTACCATCAGAAGAAAAATAAATCCTTCTTGGAAGAACTACCATCATCCAGAGACACAAATTATATGTACATTGTTTTCAAATGCAAAACATATTTTATTTAGTCAAAAATAACTAGGTAGCTAGGCATTATAAGAAGTTAATATAATGAAATTTAGAGACTCAGATGTTATAATAATTATAATTAATATATTTTAAGAAATTAACAAAATGGAGAAACTCAGCCATAAACTCAAAACTCCTAAAAGAGTTAAATGGAAATTCTAGAGCAGAAAAGTAGAGCAGATTAAATTAATAACTCAATATATGTATTTAAGAGTAGGTTAGACATAACTGAAGAGAAAATTAGTAAACATGAAGATAATGCAGAAGAAAATATCCAGATTGAAGCTCAAGGAAACAAAAGGTGAGAAATAAATAACAAAATATTTATAAAAGTTAGCCACACCCTGGGTTGTAAAGCAAATTTCAACAAATTTTAAAGGACTGAAATTATTTAGACTAAATCTTTTGACTTCAGTCTAATTATGGCAGAAAACAGCAACTAAAATATACTTAGGGAATTTCTGTACAGTTAGAAGTAAAATAGTAGAAAGTAAAATTATAAAATATTTTTGTTGAAATAATAAAAAGTATTATATATCAATTGTATAGAATATAGCTAAAAGAGATTCCTAAAAGAAATGTATACCTTAAATACAAATGTTAGAAAGGAAGTAAGGCCAACAATGAATTATGTATCTTTCTTGAGACGGTAGAAGGAACAACACATTAAACCCAGAGAAAGTAAAAGATAGGGAATAACAAAGAGCAGAAATTGATGACATAGGAGGAAAACACATAGTCATATGATGATCACTAAATTTAAAATGTAAATTATTTTATCACCCTAAAGTTTCATTATATTCTTTTATAGTCATCCCCTCTCCCTACCCCAGTCCCCTGGCAACCACTGATAAGTATTCTGTCCTGAAATTACTGCCTTTGCAATAATGTATTATAAATGGAATCATAAAGTCTGTAGACTTTGAGTCTGGTTCTCTCATTTAGCATAATCATAATTCATTTTCTACCTGTGAAAATAATAAAGAGAAATTTCATTAAAGTATTTATGAACTATGTAATAACTACTGTGATATATATGTAAAATGAGGTATTTTGTTTTTTAGGCATATCTTTTTTGAAACACTAATAAAGTATGTTTGTTTTAGGTTTCCCCAAGAACTGAACATGGGAAAATTAAGTGCTGAAATTATGTGGACTCTTTTTGCTCTGGATATGAAATATGCATTAGAAGGTAAATACAAATATTTATACCTGTTAGAATATGTGTTTTAGGCCAGGAATCGTGACTCGTGTCTGTAATCCCAGCACTTTGGGAAGCTGAGGTGGGAAGATTGCTTTAGGCCAGGAGTTTGAGATCAGGCTGTGCAGCATAGCAAGACCCCATTTCTACAAAAAAAGAAGAAGAAAGTATTCAGGCACGGTGGTGTGCACCTGTAGTCTTTGGGACTTGGGAAGCTGAGGTGAGAAGATTGCTTGAGCCTAGGAGGTCGAGGCTGCAGTGAGCCATGATCATGCAACTGCACTCCATCCTGGACAATAGAGCAACACCCTGTCTCAATATATGTTTTTAGTTAAATGGTGATTTTACGTTCTTGGCTTTAAATGCAAATAACTGATACATTAAAGTATTGGTCTGTTTAGTTCTAAAACTTATTTGCACATTGTAGGAAGATAAAGACCTCAAAGTATTTAAAAGCCTTAAAGTACGTACATTTTTAATCAGGTAGTCTAAATTGCAGGACCATAATGAATATTTCACTTACAGTATAATGCTCAGATGCAAGAATACTTTATGCCAGTTTATTTACCAAAACAGAACGTATTGAGGGGATGAATGAGAAGTTTAGTCCAAATATTTGTCTACGTGGACTTGGAAATCAATACCCACAGGTAGGCAGTTAAAATCTGACCAAAGTCTGCACAGGATAATCCCAAGGCTCTTTACCAGAAACTTTACTCACAGTAAGTTCAAATTATACAATGTAGAGAAAGAGAAATACAACTCTAAGTTAAGCAATTCTGTAAATAGTCCACACTGTGTTTAGAGTTGGAGATAGATCCGTAAACCAGGTTTCTATCCTCTAGCAACTAACAAAATTTATTTACAAATTATTGAACAAATATATGTTGAGCCCATAGACACTAAATGCTCATTGGTGCACCAAATGTGGAGAACAAGACAGCCATGGTCCCTGCCCTCATCTTGATTATGGAGAAGAGCTACAAGTATGCAGACAGTTGCAATACGGAGTGGTGAAAACTAATAATGGCAAGAGAAACACTTAGATCAGACTTGGGGCCAAGGGACAAGGCAAGTTTTCTAGAGGAGTTTCCTCTCAGAAATTGCTATCGTGACAATGACCTGAAGGAGAAGTAGAAGCAAGAGAGCTTTTGGTAGAGAACAGAGAATTAGCAATTAGAGTGAGTACAAGATCTATTTGAGAATAGAGAACATAGTGGGTCTGATGAACAAGGGGTAGCAACAAGTGAGTCTGGAGAAATTGGCAGGGACCAGCATACAGGGCCTTGAGGATCATGGTGAGGCATTTGACTCTCCGCTAAGGGAAACAAAGTATCATAAAGGATTTTCAGCAGAGGAAGGTCTTGTTCAGATTTGCAACTTAGAAAAGGCATTTTGACTGCAGTATGAAAGATTGGGAGGGTAAGAGTGGTTGAAAGATCATGCTCATTGTGCCATCGTTTAATAGCTTTGCTAATGTGAGCTTGCTGCACCAGGTAGCACAGGGAACATCAGAAGTTATTTTAATAAAAGGGTACACATTAAATTAAATATGTAGTTTACTGGCAAATTCAGGTCTTCTATTAGATAAATCAGGAGAGGTTTATCTAATCTTTAAAATTTCACCAGAACTGCGTAGCAAACTCTTTATCCCTCAGTGAGGTGGTCCTTCTCCCACGTGTTAATGGCCCAGCCCTTCCTACCTCTGCCTCTTTCTCTGCCTCCTATCAGGCATATTCTTTTCTGCCCCTCTGCTTTCATTGTCCCTTGGGTGCCCCCAAACTCTTAAATCAGACAGGAGCAACCAGCCCACTAAGAAAATACTTTTTTTTCAGATAGCATTTACTCCTCTAGGCTTATCCACTACATTCTCACACCTTCCTTGAATGTCTATCAGGCATCTCAAACTCTGTAGAGTCAATATAGAATTCTTCAACTTTGTCAAAAGCTACCTCTCCCATGCCGTTCCCTATTGCAATTATCGTGACTATCATTCATCCGGTTGTTTAAGCAAGTAGGGGTTATTTTTAATTCCTTTCTTGTCCTAACCACAAAGTTGACTCCTGCATTAGAGTTTTTTGTTTGTTTGTTTGTTTGTCTGTCTGTTTTGTCAGTTGTTCTACTGCCTGGACTTCTTTTGTCACCAAGTTGTATAAAGTAGTCATGTAGGACTCAGCTAATGTGACTTTCTCGGAGAGGATTTCTATGATGACAGTATCTATAGTTGCCATCAGGAATACTTTATTTTAATCCTTTGCATAACAACTGATACCTTTTATTTGTTTATTTATGCTTGTTCTCTTGATTACTTCTTATGTGCCTTCCTCACCACAATGTACATTTTTTTTGTCTATGATATTTACCAATGTATCTATATGGCCTAGAATGATGCCTAGAAAATAGAAGCTACTCAAAAACTACTTGTTGAGTAAGTAAATTAAAAACTTTATCAGATAATCCCAACTCAATGGTATAGTGAAAAGGGCAGTGGAGTAAACTTCCATTTGTGATCTTCTTTTGCAGTGTGATCTTGGGAACATTCCAAGAGGTCAGCATCTTTGTGTTTCATCGTCCTCCCCTTTTGTTTGAACAAAACAAAACTCAATGAATTTTGAAACATGTATTGCTTCTTGGTATTATAATATTGTATAAGCCAAATATTATAGAAGATGGATAATTAACTTTACCACTTAAATTTTATTAATCCTTGAGTAAATGTAACTGGGGATTTTGGTAAAATTGTACATAACAATATTTTCCATATTGAACTCTTCAGCATACTTCACATATATTTTGAAGGTTAAAATGTTTTGTTGCATTTTAGTAGAATAGGTGGCCTTACTAGTGACATTTTTAATTTACAGTTCTTTGAAAAAAAATAACTATATTGACTCTGTCAGTTCATAACACAAACCTGGCATGTAGTAGGTGCTCAATAAATAATGGTTGAATGAAAATCTACGGTGCACTAAAACAGTGTCTATGTGAATATGTGCACGTAGATTAACTACATAATTAATTCAGAATTATTAACATTTAGATTAGAGCCAGGCATTGCACATTGTTAAAAGTTCCTATATGTTTTGTAGCCCATTCTGTGTTTCAGTACATTATTCATCAGTTTCATTGTCCATATTGATGTTTTGACAACAACATAGTAAAGTTTCAGCTCATCAGAATGCCTTTAGCCTCAATTGTCAGCCAAAGACTTTCTAATATATAACAATCTATTTTGCATTAGTGAACACAGCATATGGTAAAACTCCACTTTTATGAGATAGAGCCACATTTTAGCCATCAAACAGATTTCACAGGCTGGTTAATAAAAGTCAGCTGTCAGGCTGTATAATCTAAAGTCTAAAAACATTTCATTAAATCCCCTATGTCATCTAATGGGCAAATAGAGATCAGTCAGAGTAGATGTTGAGAGTAGATGTTGAGAATCAGGGTAAGACCAAGGTAAACAGATATGTTTCAACCCCTCCTTCCTCAGCTTGTTCTGTTTTTTTCCTTCCCACTCCCTGTCTGCCTTGCTCCTTCTTCATCTACATCTCTTGAGCACCTGGTGTACTCAAGGTTTTCCAGTAGGTTAATTACACTAAGGTGTTTGGGACATCTGATTATTCTTTCCAAAATATCTGAAATCAAAATAAGGAAGGAAAAGTATTATAATTAAAAACCAGGAGGAGTGGGGTGGCAAATAAATCCTGTGTATATTGATGAGTTGGAAGTAGTCATGTGAAAGGAAAGTAAGACAATAAAATAGAAACTAGAAATGAAGCATATTACCCTCTGCTTTTCACTTTCTAAACATGTTCCCCCAAATTGAGGAGTTTCTTGCCTTATTTCATCTTTACTTTGAAGGAAAGCATCACTGTTAATTCAGTTGACCTAAACTGGGAAGCACAGAACCTCTTTTGAACTTGCAAGAAATGCATTTCACAGTTTCCTCCTCTGGCAGTTCCCTTCCATCCTTCCAGCCCCCTCCTCCCTTGCAATTAAGTTGAAACTTCTTCTTTTGTATTTCTGGGGTAGACAGAGAGGGTAAACTGTATGTGTAATTAATATGGAAACATGCTGACTCAAGTATTTTGTTTCTAAATAACAGGAAATAAAAAGAGACATCCAGGAGTGTTTGTAATGCTATTATTCATGTAAACCTTGACCATCAACTACTCCACCTTATTATCTATTTCAATAAAAAGCAATTACAATATGTTGACCTGAGTAATGCACCCTGCTCCTTTGAAAGAGATGAACTTATCCGAGTAGGTGTGTAATTATAACTGGTCAGTCACTTTCTCTGGTTCCAACTTAGAAATTAATCAAATGGCAAAAACCTGGCTAAGTTAACTCTTTGGACCATGAATGTGGTACCACTAGCAATATAAGCAAATCCATTGGTTGAATATACTTTTTGTATGTTCTGAAATTAAGTTCAATGACTTTAAAGTCTGAACTTTAGCAGAATCTCAGGTAAAGGAATTTCCAAAAGTCCGGTAACCTGGTGGTGTAGGTTCAGGAGAGGTAGCATGAATTAGATATTATTAGTTGATACATGATTAGTATACGTATGTAACATAAAGGTCTTGATGGGCATTTTCTCCTTACCTGAACTCAGACTCTAACAAGAAAATTTTAGTTTCACCTTACTTAATTCTGCTTATTTGGTTTTAAAATAAACAACAACAGTAAACACTGGCAATTCAAGGATCTAGTTAGGTAGCCTGGTAATCTGTGCTCCTAGAATATACTAAGCTCTATCACATTTTTTGTTTGAGATGATATTAGAATTTAAATTTCTTGTTATCTCAGTTCTGAAGTTCCAGTCAAGACACAGACCAGGACTGCAGCGACTGAAGACTTGATGGGCAGGGGGATCTCCTTCTTAGGTGGCACACTCATGGGACTGTCGAGTAGTTGTGGGCTATCAGTAGAAGACCTCTTGTCCTCCATCTACAGGTCTCCACAAACCGCTTGATTGTCTATAAGTTGTGGCAGCTAGCTTCTCCTAGAATGAGCAATGCAAGAGAAAGGACCGAAACTGCCATCTTTTATGATCTAGACTGTGAAGCTACACTCAGTCACTTCTGCAGTATCTTGTTGGTCACACAGTTCAGCTTGTTCATTGTGGGAGGGACTGCATGAGGACATGAACTCCAAGAGTCAAGAGTCACTAATGTCAAATGGAAGACTGGATAGCAGTTAGTACTTGTCTCTCTGATAATTGCTTTATAATATTAACACATTCTTACATTAAGTGACGTTGTAGTTGTTTGTGATTATTTTAAACAAATAATAATCAACATGAGTAAAAGCAATTTTCTTCCTTCTGTACTTTTCCCTCAGCCCCTCTCACAACTACAAGAAAAGTAGATGAGCACGAATTAACTGTTGAAATGTTATAAAAAATAAATTAACTTCCAAGAAGCTAAGGCCCTTGCTAGCCCTCTTTAATTTTCCTGGGTAAACTCCTCTGGGAAGGGAAGTCTGGTTCACTGATAGGAAATGAGCCCCACAGTCTCAAGAAAGGCATTCATTGATCTCTTTTGCTCTCCCCATTTCAGAATAGTGGTTTTCAACCCTGTATGTATATCAGAATCACGGGGGGCAGAGACTAGGCTTTAAAAAAAAAATTCTCAGGTTTTTAATTTTATTTAGCAGTCACCTATTTAACACTGGCTAGGCACTGATCTAAGTGATTTACAAATATTAGTTTATTTGATCCTCATAACAAGCCCATGAGATTACTACTATTGTTGTCTCCCTTTTATAGATGATAAAGTTGAGGTACAGAGAGATTATTTTGCTAGTAACATAGCAATTGACTGGAACAGCCAAGATTCTCAGTGGTTCCAGTATATATGCATGATTGAGTATCACTATTCATAATGTTAATTAAACTTTGGAGGCATTCTTTGGGAGCATGATGAAATATGCAGGCTCTATTACAACCCCTCCGACTTTGTCTCATTCACCTTTCTACTCACTCATCTCTAATCACACTGTCCTCATGGCTTTCTTCACTGGGTCAAATTTGTTCCCACACCAGAGCATTCATGCATACTCTTTCTACCACCAATAGAGCTCTTCCCCCTCTCTTCGTGTCTGGTTTCTTTTCATCTTTCAGGTCTCAGTTCATAGGTCACCACCCTTCATAACCCTGTCCTAACCATCCCATCCTTTCCCACATTCCCACATGTCTCTACCCTTCTTTTTTTCCCCCAGACACTTACTTATATCTTGATCATGTTACTTGGCCTAGTTGTTTATTTCCTTGTATATATTTTTTTCTCTTTCTGTTCTTGTTTATTTTTTCTTTTTTGTTTGTACATGTTTCAGTCACAATTCAATGCAAAAAACATACTCTTAAATGCCATAATAACACACACACACACACACACACACACACACACACACACACACACATATACACACACATAAGGTTGCTACATACCTCATTGCTGAATATCACTGCAGCCACCTTTGAAGTACTACCCTTGAGAAGCTATGCACCAATACCAGCATCTAGTCCACACATCGAAGCAATTTTGGAACTCATTTTCTGGAATGTCCATTAGAACTGTTATCATATTATCCTTGATGTCCTGAATGTCATCAGATGCCTTCCTTTCAATATTTCCTTTATCTTCAGATAAATAAAAAAGTCATTGGGGACCAAATCAAGTGAGTAGGGAGGATGTTCCAATACAGTTATCTCTACAGTGCTGCCAACATAAACACACGGTTGCAAGTTCGGACACTTAATTGTCAGACTTCAGCAAATAATGATAACAGCTCTGATGGCCATTTCAGAAAAAAGAGTTCCAAAATTGCTTTGATGGGTGGACTAGGCACTGTCATCTGTGCATAGCTTCCCAAAGGGAGTACTTTGAAGGTGCCCTAATGATATTCAGCAATGAGGTACATAACACATTTTCCAGGATGGTTCATGAAACTAATTGTTGAACCTCATACACACAAAATCAAAACAAAAATTTCATAAAACATGGATAAGAAAACATTTGATAAGGATGGGGCAATAAACTGAAATTTTATTTCTTCATATGCATTTGTATATATGTTATATATACATATATCTGTATATGCCCATATAATATATTACATATAATTAATATATATTTATATATGTACATATATACACACACATGTTTAATTCTGATCATCACTCTCCAAATTGATATCATGATCTGCTGAAGTGTTGAAACCAGCAGTTTAATAATCACTGCTATTAAAAATAAGCTTCACAGAGTCAGAAACCTTAAAATCTCATTTACAGTTGAAACTCCAATTCAAAAATAATCATAGAATAATTTAAAAATATACTATGCTACCTTAAATCTCATGAGATATATTCAAATATATTTCTATATTAAGAAATTTGTGAATATAACACAGCATGTGTGTAATTTCCCCAATAATATTTGTAAATCTGATACACTTGGGGGCCTGTTTTTGTGCACCCCACTCTTTATTTTAAAATACTTATAATGAAAATGTTATATTTAAGCATAAAAATGTTTTCTCTTAAGACCAATTAAGATGTTTTTGGCTAATTATCATATCTCTTAAGCAAGGTATTTGGAACATTTGAATTTGAAAGTCATAATTGCCAGACGGAAAATGTGATGAGTGAAATCAAGAAAATAAAGTTGGTATTGGCTGAAAATAAGGGAATGGAGCAAACTGCAGTTTGCATGTCATTATCTTAACACAATATGTTTTCACTTATGTGAAAAGTATATATTTAACTTTATTTTTTTCCCTATAGTTTTCTTGCTGTTAACTTTTCATCCACATACCATCTGGGAAAAGAAAAAAGACAAAGAAGAAGTGATAAAACTTTAGTTAGATATTCTTCCTTATTAGTGGTCTTCAGGAAACAAAGTTTAGAGAGATAACAAATGGACAGCAAATGATAAAATTAGCTTAGAAACTCAATTTAAGCAAGAAATAGAAATATTTACATATTATGGTCTTAGATGCTAATTGCTGCCTTGCTGCCTAGTAAACAATTATTTAGGCACAAATGAACTTATCTAAACTACTTGAACTTTAGTTTTAGAGCTTGTAAATTATTTAATGAGTTATCTCCTCATTAAATAAACTCAATCACAAGTTTAGCAAAGCATGTAGATATACAGATATAACCAAAGAATAAAAATAGCTGTCACTATTTTTGTAATATTTTGGTAAAAAATATTTGTATAGAGATTGTTGATACTCAGTCAAGTGAAGTTGTTTTTGCAACAAGGGAAACCTGAGAAGGAAATTGGCATGGAATCAGCTTTCCAGAAACTTTCTCCTTAAGAAACCATGTTATTTTCTTTTGTTTTTTATTTGGAAACCTTCCAGGGAAAACGCTGAAGGAATGACTTAATTCTCTTAATTCTTGGGGTGATTGTCAGTTATATAGGTTATAAATGCAACATAGTTACAACTTGAGGAGAAGGGGGAAGGACATATCTAAAGACCCTTTTTTCTTTATATCAGACCTCTTCAAGCTTGATAGATATAAAGCAAGTGTACGGTGTGTGTTATGCTATCAAGGAACTATCTGTGAGTAGCTTGTGGTGAGTAACCTCAGACTTCTATTAATCCTATATGGATAGAATATTCAATTTGGCAAAAAGAGTTGGATTAAGGATCAAGAAAGGGATATTTTTAGAAGATTAGTAGAAGAGAAAGATTGAGATTAGACTTGGTGACAGTCTGATGGCTAGAAAGGGTATGAGCAGGTTAGAGCATGGGGAAGAGCTTGGAGAGAAAATGGAGATGTTCAATGGGGACATTGAGTACATTGTACTGTGTTCTGTGCTGGTAACTCTCTTCTCCATCTTCCCAAGAAATATCAAAGCACTCTACATCACTTGTCATTGGAAGTTTTCTTTAGGAGTGCTCCAAAATTCTGATTCTGACTTCAAAATGGACCTCGACAAGAGCTGAGGCTGACAAGTACACAATGCCATATGCTACAAGAAACACCAGTCCTTTCTCTCCCATCAGGGACCACTTAAGCATGTGTGAGAGTGTGAGTGACATCAGCATGGCATTTATTGTTTTAAAGGGTACAAATTATTTATAAACTTTAGTACAACCACTATAGTGAGTAAAAACTTCACTGTGGCACATCTCACAACTCACTGTGCAGGGTGCCACAATACCTTGACCAAAAATCACTGCTCTGACTTATTAGAGGAAGTAAGAAAGACGATAAAAACTGGACATGGAGTGTTGAGGTGTGGGTACATTTGAAGATTCCACAATGAAGAAAGACAACCAATAGTAAGTGGTTCGCACACAGGAAAACACAAACACAGGTGAATCATGACCTCAGTTATGAGCCTAAAGAATTTTCATCTTATGCTGCACATAAAAACTTATAGAGATATCCAGGCATGAGAGATCTTGCTAATAGTCCCAAAAGCAAATGAGTCCTAGAATGTGAGGTGATTCCTTTCTCAATGATTGTAGTCCTTTTCAATGCTATTATTCAGAGGGATTTCTTTACTGCCTGAGAATTTAATCTGGATGAATGGTCTTCACACTTTGCTCTATGGCAGGGGTTCCCAACCTCCTGGCAATGGACAGGTACTGGTTTATGTGACCTGTTAGGAACCTTGCTACACAGCAAGAGACAAGCAGTAGGCAAGTGAGGGAAGTTTCATATGTAGTTGCAGTCACTACCCATCACTCACATTACAACCTGAGTTGGGCTCTGCCTCCTGTTGGATCACCAGCGGCATTAGATTCTCACAGGAGCGTGAACCCAGTTGTAAACTGTCCATGCGAGGGATCTTATGAGAATCTAATGACTGATCTGAGGTGGAGCTGAGGCGGTGATGCTAGCACAGGGGAGTGGCTGCAATTACAGATTAACATTAGCAGTGAGGTTTGGCTGCACAGAGACCATAATAAATCAATTGTTTGCAGACTCATTTCAAAATCACAATTTCAAAATAATATTTCATTATAATTCTAATGTACTAATAGTAGAAATAAAGTGCACAATAAATGTAATGCACTTGAATCATCTTGAAACTATATTCCTCCCCCTCCCACGCCCCTGTCTGTGAAATAAATTATCTTCCACAAAGCCAGTCCCTGAGTCAAAAAGGCTGGGGACGGCTGCTCTATGGAACACTAAGTCAAAGCTTTAGAGCCTGCTTTGGTGGTAGTTGGGGTGTCAGGGGAGAAGGACTACTAGACAGCAAATTATTCCTCTATTTGACAAAGTGTCCTTGTTAGTCATCTGTTGCTGTGTGCCAAATTATTTCCAAAGTTAGTGCTTAAAACAATGCAAGTTTATTATCTTAGTACCGTAGGTCAGGAAGTCTGATGTGGGTCTTACTGGGCTAAACCAATGTGTTGGCAGGGCTGCTTTTCTTTATGTAGACTCTAGGGAAGAATTCATTTTCCTGTATTTTACAAGTTTCTAGAGGCTTTCCATAGTTCTTGGCTTGTGGTCACCTTCCATCTCTTAGATCAGTAATATCTATTCAAGATTTTCTCAAATCGCTTTAGCACTAATTCTTCTTTCTCTTCCACATTTAAGTAACCTGGTAATGAAACTGGGCTGAACTGGAAATCCAGGATTATCTTTTTATCTTAAGGTCAGCCGATTAGCAAATTTAATTCAAACTGTAACCTTAACTTCTCGTTGTCATAGAACATACTCATATTCAGTCATCTGGGCATGGCTTAGTAGGGTCCTCTATCCTAGATTTTGGTCTCTTACAAGGCTGAAATCACAGTGTTATGCAAAACTGTGGATTCAACTGAAGGTTCAACTGGTCAAGGATCTGCTTCCAAGTTCCTTCATGTGGTTGTTGGCAGAATTCAGTTTCTCAAAAGTCATCAGACTGTTAGCCTCACTTTTTCCCTCACAATTGGTCAGTGGCCACCCTCAGTTTGACAGGTGGGTCTCTCCAATATAATGTGTTACGTTATCAAAGTGTGCAAACCAAAAAAGCAATAAAGAGAGTCTATAGACTTACACACACAAATAATGATAATCTCATAACTCAGTTACAGATGTGATAAATCATAACTTTTGTTGTATTCTAGTCATTAGAAGTAAGTCACTAGGTCAATAGTGTTCATAGGAAGGGGATTACCCGAGGATATGAATACCAGTAGGCAGAGATTATTTAGGGTTATTTTAAAGGCTGCCTACCAGAGTGTTGCTTAATGATAAAGACACTGGCTTTAGTCAGACAGGATAAGTACAAAATCTGACTCTACTACTTATCAGCCATGTAACATTGAGAAATTGTTATGGCAACTCTATGCCTCAATTTGTTCTTAAAAACCATATTGTTGTGAAGATTAAATGAGGTGCTACGTGTAAAATGTTTAGAGAATTACCTAGCACCTAGTAATAATAGCTCAATAAATATTAGCTTTGGTGATAATGATAATAACAGTCTTCACTTAAATGAATAATTCAGTGCTAAAACCTAAGTTGAAAATGATTCTACGAAATACTTTCTAAAGGCCTATCCAAATTAAGAATCTATGTTTCAGTAATAAACTAAAATATCTATTTTTTCACTTAGAATATATAGAATAAGCCGGGCTTGGTGGTTCAGCCTGTAATCCCATGCTTTGGGAAGCTGAGGTGAGTGGATTGCCTGAGCCCGCGGGTTCGAGACCCGCCTGGGCAACTTGGCGAGACCTCATCTCTACAATAAGTCAAAAATTAGCCGGGCGTGGTAGCACGCACCTGTAGTTCCAGCTACTTGGAAGGCTGAGGCGGAAGGATCGCTGGAGCCTGCAGGTCGAGGCTGCAGTGGCCGGGAGCAGCCACAGCACTCCAGTCTGGGCGACAGAGTGAGACTCCGACTCCAAAAAAAAAAAAAAAAAAATAGAATATATGAAGCATAACATTTTACTAAACACCCAAAGATATGACCAGATGATTTCTTCCTTGTGTAGTAAAAATGGATATGTAGTGAAATATTATCTTTCTGACTGAAAAAAAAATTTCAAAAATTAGAAAATATAAGGCAGCAAAAAAGAGCATTAAAATCACCCAGTGTCATTATCCAGGAGTTACATATGTACTTATCTATGTGTTTTCACAAATTTGATATAATTTTATATAACTACATTGATACCTTTAACTTTTACATAATAATTAAACAATACTTTTTTGAAAAAACATTGCAATGCATTGTATTCTTCTATTGATATTCTCAACTTTTCTTTTTACAATCATACTCATTCTTGATTTGGTCATTTGACCAGCCTATATCTTCAAGTAATATTTCAGAATTGTACATGGATTGTACATTATAAGCCCCTGCATGTATGAAACTCTCTCTCTTTTATACTTGAATGACAATGTGGCTAAGTATATAATTCTTTGATCATACCTGTTTTCTTGCAGAACTCTGTAGACACTTCTTTATTGTCTTGCAGTACATAGGGTTATAGCCAAGGAATATAAGACCAGAATGATTTTTTTCTTTGTACTCAACCTGTTTTGTTTTGTTTAAGCCTAGATGACAATTAGGTTTTTTTTTCTTCTTTTCAAAGATTGAAAATAAGCTGAAGGGTTGCTTTCATTGTTAATTTATCCTGATAATCTATGAGTCCTTAAAATTTATATTCTCAGATATCTTTTTAATTCTGAAAACATCTTTCTTTTTTTTTTTTTTTATGCTTTGGTCTCAGAACTTAAATCATGTCACTCTTCTGCTCATGACACTCGTGACACTCAGAAGAAAATCCAAAGTCTTTCCCCTGGACTATAGGGCCGTACCCTGTCGCTAGTGGTTCTCTCTCTGAACTTATCTGTACTACTCTCAGCTCATTCTTTTGCTATAGTCATTCTGACCTCTTTGCCCTTCTTCAATCACATCAAACATACCTCCCACTTTGGGTTCTCTGCATGTCTATTCCCTCTGCTCTTTCCCTGGGTATCCACTTCAGGTCTCTGATAAGAAAGGCCGTGACACTCTATAATATCGAAAAATAAAGCCACCCCCAATTTGTCACCCACTGATATGCTAATTTTACTTATTGCCCATTCCCTTTGTAGACTGTAGTAAGCTCCATGATTAAGCTTATGATAGGGACTTTTCTGTATTGTCTATTAGCATCTAGAAAAGTACCTGGCACATGGATGTTAGTTACTTTAAAAAAATATGTTGCAGGAATGAATTTCTCAGTTTAGTTTTCTGGCACACTGTCTATGCCAGAAGTGGCATAAGCCACTAAGTGGATATAAGCAAGCACAGCCCAGACAGTGTGTCCTTTGGTCCCTTGTGTGCTTCCCTGGTGCTCCCTGCTTCCTGCCTTACCCCTTCTTGGTTGGGTGGTTGATCATGTACTAATGGATTTTAATTTCTTTTTTTACAATTGTTCCCTCACATGCTTCTTCTTCTTCTTCTTCTTCTTCTTCTTCTTCTTCTTCTTCTTCTTCTTCTTCCTCTTCCTCTTCCTCTTCCTCTTCTTCTTCATCCCATCTGGTCGCTCGTTTCCCATATCTTGTGTAATTCCTTAAGGTTTCTTGCTTGTGAATGCTACCCTTCCCTAGAGTCTA
This sequence comes from Tarsius wallacei, assembly GCA_963574415.1. Taxonomy (NCBI): domain Eukaryota; kingdom Metazoa; phylum Chordata; class Mammalia; order Primates; family Tarsiidae; genus Tarsius; species Tarsius wallacei. The sequence continues at coordinate 106,330 of CAUYQG010080703.1, read as the reverse complement.
GATTTTTTTAAAAATATTATTATAAAGATGTGGGGTACAATTCAGGGTTAGGTATACAAACGTTGATTATGCAGGTACCCTTGTTAATGAGGTATGCCCCTCCCTTCCCTAGAGTCTAGGTTCTTAAAAGGTTTGGAAGAATGAAATGAGACAACACTCAAAATGCTTTACTATATTTATGAGGTTGTGCAACCATCACTATCACCTAAATTTAGAACACATTCGTCATTACAAAAAGAAACCTTGCACCCATTTGCAGTCACTCCGTCTCTCCATCTCCATTTACTTGTAGACCTTAAATAGGTGAAATTTCTGATATGTAAATTATATCTCAAAAAAAGCTACTATGAAAAGTAATTTATAAATGAAAGTATTATACAAATGTTTTTTAATTATTATAATTAAAAGAGGAATAGAGAAATCCCTGAGGGTAATAGGTTAAAGCATTATTCTTTTATTAACGTTCCACAATTTCTATATCCTTACCTGTGGAAAAAAATGTAATGACTCTAACTTTATCTCATTACTCAATGCTTCTCTCAGACCATAACAGAGTTATTTCTTACACTCATAAACGATATAGTATGGAAACATGCAGTTATACTTATCCTTAACATGTTAACTATAAGTAGTATTTTCCCATCATTTTTCTATCAAATTCATGTGTAGCAAAACACAGGTAGATAATTTCATTTATAAATAGTGATATTTGTTATACTTGTTAATATATATTCACTTATAATTTTAATAAGTTTTTTCTTAATTGAATTTTATCCAAGTTCATTACTTTCAGATTTTATCATCATTATTTCTTTGTTTTTTTGAGTCGAGTCTCACTTTGTCACCCAGGCTGGAGTGCAGTGGCATGCTGCTCCCAGCCATCGCAGCCTCGACCTGCTGGGCTCAGGCAATTCTTCCACCTCAGCCTTCCAAGTAACTGGAGCTATAGGTGTGCACCACCATGCCCAGCTTATTTTTTGATGTATTGTAGAAACGAGTTCTCGCCATGTTGCCCAGGCTAGTCTTGAACCCACAGGCTCAGACAATCTTCTTGCCTCTGCCTCCTGAAGTGCTGGGATTACAGGCATGAGCCACCATGCCTGGCTATCACTAATTCTTATTGTTTATCTCCATGGAAAATTGATATTGAAAATTTGAAGTCAATGTAGTGACAACATTGCCATTTTGCTTTCCTTTTCATTTATTTATTTTTGCCTAAGGAGAAATATGTCAAGTCACTTTAGAAGTATCAGTAAGTGAAAAGTAATATAGTAACATAAAATGTAAGTGATTTGATTTAGATAATAAAAGTGAATTTTAACGATATTTTATCTTTTATATGTAAAGAGGCATATGATATACTGAAATATACACTTGCAAGTGTCAATTTAAAAGTATGAATGGGTGAACAAAAGTCTGTATGCTGACAATCATTTCATTTTTAGAGCATTTTTTCACACGCAGACACACATTTAATTTAGCCATAAAGTCTCTAATCTAGTAGTATGTTGACATATTAAATAAATGGGGGTTTCAGATGTCATATTTACTTGTTTGTGAATTAGGAAAAATAAACCACAAACTCTACATCTATTTATTTATTTAGTAGTGTAATGGTTATCACATTCCCCTCACTCTACTATTTTTAAATTATGATTTATCTGTTCTTATTATACTTATGGAGATAAAGCACTTTTACATTTAGTGTTTCACTCTTTAAATATTGATAATGTCTATAGAGTTTTGGTCACTGCTTCATATTCAAATGCAACTGGTATCAGCTACCCAATTTTGCAGCTAATTTATGATAAGTTGTAAATAAGTCCTAAAATTGTACTTCTAGTCTTTTCATGCTTCTTTCATATTGAATTTTGGCTTTCATTGATAAGTTTAGTCATTTAAAATGTGCTAACTGCTTATTAAGCAATTATTAAGTTCATTAACCTATTAAGCTTCTTAACACCTTATGAGGTAAATCAGCATTAAGAACTGTTCATAGAAATTAAGGCACACAGACATTAAATGACTTGTCAAGTTATATGCTTTATGCCATTGCTGTTAAAAGAATTATCCTGTTTAAATTTGCACTAACAGTGAAACTGCATGGAAATTTATATTGCATTTTCTTTTCACTACATGGAAGAAGACACCCGTGAGATTGATAGTACAATAAATACTGTCTCAGGAATTTCAAAAAGTAGAATGAGCCTTCTAGGAAATGGAGGTCTTTCATTCATTTATTCCACTGAGAGGATCTGACATTTGGCAATAATATTCAAATAGCTAATGTAACTGAGGGAACAGTTGGTGCGTGGGTTTGAGCAGATCTTCCCTACTTAGTGATACAAGTCTTCTCATGGGAGATTTCAGATATCATGAACCATGTTACAAATTCTTTTTAGAGAAAACCTGGACAGGAGGTGATAATACCAAGGCAGTAACATTAACACTTTTTCCTTTTCACTGCTCTGGCAAACAAAGTAATTTAAGCCACTAGTAAAGGAGCAATATTTAGAATAATTATTGCTAGCAGAGTAGTAGATTTGAAAGTTTATTTTATGAATGTTTGATTTGTCAAATTATATTTTCAAGAAAAATAATATATAAAGCAGACTCCATTCAGATTTATAAAATTAGCTAATTTTCTGGAATAATTAAAAATTTTATATCTTAGATCACAAATGTTGTATCATCACATTGTGGGGTCACCTCAGAAATTTAATCTTGTATAAATCACAAGACTTTTTTTCTGCCTGTCCAGCCAATACTTCTCCTCTGTCTTCATAGATGCTCTCAGAACTTATTTCCTCTTTCTATACTGGCTGAATACTTAGAGTGTCAAGAGAGTAGCTAATCTGTAACGTCACATCTTGTCAGCACATACTAGTATATTCATCTAATATTTGATGAAATAATTTTTTTTGTTTCACCATTCTTACAAAATTCACTTTCTGTAAAAAGATCTACTTAAAGTAAGATATGTGCTACAATCTATGTAATATGAATTGATTGTAACTGACGAAGTCCTTTTGAAGACTGTTGGTTTTATATTCTGCAGATTAATTTCAAGTCAGCACTTTCTGAAGTTCAGAATATCCTATAGTTACAGTAACTATATATCTTTTAGACACAATAACAGAATACATAGTCTGACAAGAGAGAACTCTGTATAAAGTGGAATAACATTTTTCATTAGGAGTAACCTCAGAGAATCAGACCCTATGTTCTCCAAAGCTGTAATACTTGAAGTATAAGCCGGGCTCGGTGGCTCAGCCTGTAATCCCATGCTTTGGGTGGCTGAGGTGAGTGGATTGCCTGAGCCTGCAGGTTCGAGACCCGCCTGGGCAACTTGGTGAGACCTCATCTCTACAGTAAATCAAAAACCAGCCGGACGTGGTAGCACGCGCCTGTAGTTCCAGCTACTTGGAAGACTGAGGCGAAAGGATCACTGGAGCCCAGCAGGTTGAGGCTGTGGTGTCCAGGAGCGGCCACTGCACTCCAGTCTGGGCGATAGAGTGAGACTCCAACTCAAAAAAAAAAAAAAATACTTGAAGTATCAAATAGTCATTTTTAAAGACCATTTAAAAAATCTGCAAAAATTCTTAACTATAGTTAATATTAATCAATTGAACTTTTTAAAATAGCTAGAAGAGAATAATTTGAATGTTTCTAGTGTAAAAAAAAATTAAAATGATAGAAGTCTCATTTACCCTGATTTGATTTTGTAAATCTATCAAATCAGCATATGTAAACTAAAAAATGTACATTTATTATATATCAATAAAATATTATTAAGACGTGAGTTAATCCATAGTCTATGTTTAAATACAATGCCCACAAAATATTACCCATTTATTTGACCACTTAATAAGCAAATATTTAAATATCTACTGTGTCAGGCACTGTGCTAAGTACTTGGAACAAAAAAAAGAGAATCTCCGATCCTATAGAATTAATAGTCTTGACAGGGATACAGGTATTGATCAAATATACATGCTTATTTAGGTAAAAGTGACTTTATAACTACTATAAAAATGATATATGAAACTTGGCAGTATATTATAGTGATAATTTTGTATTTTTAGGAAAAAAATTAAAGGAAACTCTTGGGTTTTTTTCCTTTTTATTATAATGATCAGTTTTTGGTATTAATTATAACAAGATCTATTTTTAGAATAAAATTTATTATTCATTTAAGAATTTTAAAAATGAATATATGGTGCTAGAAGAACATTTGGAAGGAGGGTTTTGTTAGGGGATTCAGAAAGTGTCCCTAAGGAAGTGATTTTCGAGCTGAGATCTCACAAATAAACACAATTTAACAAGTTAAAAAAAGATGGGAAAATCTGTCTTGGTAAAAAAAAATTAAAAGTAATAAACGCATAGCAAAATATATATTTTAAACTACTTATTTAAATATCAACGCTGACCCTATAAGTCCATAGTCTGCAAAATTTGCAATTTACATTTCTCTGTTGGCTGCCTGCAATAAGATGATTTGGTTATATGCATATGCATTCATCAATTTGGCTTGTCAGGTAACAAACCTGTTTCTTCCCCATTGTAAAATTACCTTTCCCTTGGATAATTGCTCTCACTGGTCACCATTTAGCCTCAACTATTTTTTGTGCTGGCAAATCCCCAGAAAGTTCCAAAAGAGGAAATACTTGTCCATCTTTAGCTATTTGATTATGCTCATAGTATTTTAGTCACGGAACAATTACCAGCTGGCAAGCTTGACATACATATTCAATAGCATCTAATTATTGTTGCATCTATTATATAACCTGCAAAGGAACTCACTTAACAGATGCTCCAAAATTTATAAAATTTGTAATTCTCAAGGCATTTGGTGTTTTTATCATAAAATCTGAGTCTGATCTATGATTGATTTGATCGCTCATGTTACAGCTTTTCTCTTCCCCAAATCTATCTATCTTTTTTTTAGTGTTCCGGCTTCCCACAGGTCGTATTACTTCAGATTAGGCCATTTTCCCAAAGACACATCAGAGAGGGGTCAGTTAGTTCATTTCTGTCGTATTGCAAACAAGAACACTGGTAGCAAGAAACATTAATGACCATTCAAGTTCACACAGATCATTAGAACACAGCTGACATGTTTGAATCCCCTTCTCCAGAATCTGTCCATGACAGTTTCTATCATACATTTTATAGGATCATGATTAAAATTTGACTTTTGTAACCCATGAATTTAAAAAGGTTTTGAGCAATCTACTTACAAGCAGCCCAAGATATTGCTACATGTTATGTTATGTATATGATGGAAGTAATATGTCACTCCTCTGTCCTTACAGCTCATATATCTTTGACTATCTAAAACGTATACATTTCTCTAGATAGCAGGAGTGAGTGCATTCAGAGGAAAATAGGGTAAAATAAATTTCAAGTCATCACCAGTTAAGTCATTTTACAAACTCTTTGATAGGATTACACTTAAGAAAAGTCTCTCTCAGGGAAAAAAAAGGGGGGGTGGGAGCCATATTACCGACCCAGCTCACATCAACTTTTCAAAGTCAAATCACCCAACCAGCAGCTATCTCCTGGAGAACCTAAGCTGCATAAAATTTGTGACTAAACCCTTTCAATCTCAGTTGATTCCTTGAAGTGTGTCTTCTAATAGCCCTGGTTCTTCTACTAAAATATAGATGGAAGAGAATCACAATATAAAGGTGTCCATCTGTTTCCTCTTCTTCTAGTATGAACTGCCATGTATACAAGAGGGTTGCATTTTAAATACTGAATTCTCTTATTTCTAAGTCTTTGTGCTCACCAGTTGTAAACATGCATATTTTTAAAACTTAGATTTAAATGTGAGTTGACCCCTCTATTCTACTTAATGTATGGAGTCCTCCTTCTAAAGTTCCTGAATTCATATAGTCAGAATCTTCTTCTAATCCCTAAAATGATAGCGAGAACATTCCTTAATGTTGACACCTTTGCCCTAAAAGCATATTTTCTCTGATTTGGTATCTTGGTAATATTTCTCAATCTCTTAAACTGCCTGTGATCTATACATATGCGAATTGCAATTATCATTTCTGGAGGGCTGATAGTGGAGAAATGTCTCTAGAATCCCACAAGCACATCAATAATGTATTCTTTCTCCCAAAACTATTATTGCTCCTACAGTCCCTATTTCTTGTTGTACTTGACAGCTTCACTGTGACCTCAATAACCTCAGTGGGATCCTCAAGTCATACTAGGCTCTCCTCCTCCTTAGTTCCTCACCACAGCACCAAAGCTTTTGTCTCAATACCTTAAGTTGTTTGTAAGTAGCTTAAAAACTAAAAAAAACAAAAACAACAACAACAAAAAAAACTTTTTACTTTTCCAGGTTTCAAAAGTTGCTTTAAATTGCAGAGTTAAAGTTCTCACTCTTAAGTATCTTCTTCCCTCCCCACTTCTTATCACATCCACCTTTCACTGCACTAGTTCAGGCAACATCTTTGTTTTCCTGTAGAATTCTTCCTAGGTTCCAGGCCTTTCAATTGCCTATGCCCTGCTGTGTGAGATACATCTAATCACAATAGCACAAGGGAGGGACTGGCAGTCCTGGGACACTGCCAGGGGAGGGAGGCAGGGGAAGGCACATAACAACACGAAGGATACCTGATCCTAAACCAGGGAAAGTGAGGAACAGTTGGAGGCCCAAACTTCACCTGCACATACATTATTTATGTACCTAATCCTAACTTATACCCCACATCTCTATAATAAAACAAAGCAAAAATAAATAATAAAAAAATAAAGTAAAAAATAAACTCAAGTATCTCTCTCCTTTCTGCTACATAGAATTGTTCTAAGTACAGAACACTTTACTGGAACCCCATAAATTACATTAAGTTCATATCTCTGAAATAAATTAAATACCCAATTATTCATGAAAATGCCCCTTATGTGTAGGTATATTACTAGTACTGAAAGAGCAGTAAGAATCCAATCCCTTTGGCGGTTTTCATTAAACTAGGGAATATAAAGCTTGAATTAAAATTTATAAAATAGAACTAAATTATTTACATTAAGGAACATGGAAATCTGTTTCCTAGATAATTTTGAATGGATTTGCTTGATTTATTTATATTGCTCAATTGTTGTAACAAATTTTAAATTACCAAGATCCTGCTATCCCATTTTCTAGTTCTACATATGCATGAGAAAGTTTGTATAATTGTAATAATAGCATAGATGTATTTCTGTATTATTATTATTATTATTTTAGATTTTGATATGTTGATACAAAGCCTCAAAAGATTTTTTATTGATACATAATACTTATAGATACTTATGGGGTACATGTGAGATTCTGTCACATGCATATAATATATAAGGATCAAGATGGGGTATTTAAGATATCCATTATCTCAAATATTAGTCATTTCAATGTGTCAGGAAAATTTCAAATCCTCCCCTCTGGCTATTTTGAAATACACAATACATTGTTGTTGATTATAGTCAGCCTAACATTAGAATTTATTCTTTTCATTTAACTGTATGTTTGTACCCATTACCTAATCTCTCTTCATCCGTCCCTCTCACCTACACACCCTTCCCAGTCTCTAGCATCTATCATCCTACTCTCTAACTCTAATTACTCTAATTCCATGAGAATCCTTTTTCTTTTCCTTTTCTTTCTTTCTTTTTTTTTTTTAGCGCCCATAAATGAGTGAGAACATGTGATGTTTGACTTTCTATTTCTGGGTAGTTTCACTTAACATAGTGACCTCTAGCTTCATCCATGCAGCTGCAAATGACATGATTTTATTTTTTTGGTTTTTTGTGGCTAAGTAGTATTCCATTGTGTGTATATATTCCATGTTTTCTTTATCCATTCATCCATTGATGGACACTTGGATTGATTATATATTTTTGCTATTGTGATTAGTGCTGCAATAAATATGGGGGTGTGGCTATTCCTTTGACTCAGTGATTTCCTTTCCTTTGAATAAATAGCCAAGAGTAAGACTGCTGGATTGCATGGTACTTCTATTTTCAGTTTTTTGAAAACTTTCCTTATTGTTTTCAATAGTGACTGTACTAATTTACATTTCTACCAACATTGTAAAATAATTTCCTTTTCTCCACCTGGTTGCCAAAATCTGTTATTTTAAAATAACAGCCATTCTAACTGGAGCAAATTGATATCTCCTTATGATTTTGATTTGTATTGCCCTGATGACTATTGATGTTGAGCATTTTTCATATCCCTGTAGATTTTTTGCATATCTTCTTTTGAGAAATATCTATTCATATCCTTAGTCTACTTTTTAATGGAATTATTTGTTTTTGTTTTAACTGTTTATTTGGTTAAGTTCCTTGTATATTCTAGACATTAGTCCCTTGGAAGATGAGTTGTTTGCAAATATTTTCTCCCACTCAAAAGATTGTGTCTTCACTCGGATTGTTTGCTTTGTTGTGAAGAAGCATTTTAGATTAATATAGATCCATTTGTCTTTTATGCTTTTGTTGCCTATGCTTTTGAGACTTTAGCCATAAAATTTATGCCTAGATCAATGACCAGTTTCAATGACCAATGGTAGTTTTATGGTTTCAGGTCTTATGTTTAAATCTTTAATCAATCTTGAGTTGAATTTTGTATATGGTGAGTAAAAGAGGTCCAGTTTCATTCTTCTGCATATGAATATTCAGTTTTTCTAGCACCATTTATTAAAGAATGTGTTCTTTCCCTAATTTATACTCTTGGCAACATTGCTGAAAATCACTTGGCTGTAAATATGTTGATATTTTGGGATTCTCTATTCTGACCCATTGCTTTATGTGTCTGTTTTTATATAAATACCACATACTGTTTTCTATACTTTCTGGTTTCTTGTTTATTGGAAATCTTTCCATTTTTAATGTAAATATGGGTTGCTATTAAGTTCCCTTGCGGCACTGCTTTTGTTGTATCCCAAAGTTTTTGATACATTGTGGGTCCATTTTCATTTATTTCAATAATTTTTTTATTTCCATCTTGATTTCTTCATGGACCCAGTAGTAATTCAGAATCATATTGTTTAATTTTTATTTATTTATATAGTTTACAAAGCTCCTCTTGGTATTGGTTTCTAGTTTGATTCATTCTAGTCTGAGAAGATACTTAATATAATTTGGATTTTTAAAAAAAATTTGCTGGGACTTGTTTTGTGGCCAAACATATGGCTTATGTTGGAGAATGTCCCATGTGCTAGTGAGAAGAATGTGTATTCTATAGTTGTTTGATAAAATACTCTGTAATGTTAATCTGTTAAGTTCATTTGGTCTAAAGTTCAGATTAAATTCAATGTTTCTGTGTTGGTTTTCTGTCTAGAGTTGTCTAATGCTGGAATTGGGGTGTTAAAATCCTCCACTGCTATTTTTTTGAAGTCTGCTTTCCCTTTAGATCTGAATATTTGTTTTATATATCTGTGTACTCCAGTTTAGGGTGCATGTATATTTAGGACTGTTTTGTCTTCTTGATGAATGATTCCTTTATCATTATCTAATGACTATCTTTCTTTCCTTTTACTGTTTTTTTCCTTAAAGTCTTTTTCATCATATAGAAATTTGGTTTCTCCTATTCATTTTTGTTTTTTGCTTGTGTGAAATAACTTTTTCCTTCCCTTTACTTTCAGTCTATATGTGTTTTTACAGGTAAAGTGAATTTTTTGTATGTGGCATATAGTTGGGTTATCTTTTTTTTATCCATTCAACCTGTGATTATCTTTTAAGTGGAAAATTTAATGTATTTACATTCAAGGTAATTATTGATTTACGAGATTTTTGTTCCTGCCATGTTGTTAATTGTTTTCCAGATTTTTATGTTTTTTGTTCTATTTTTTCTCTCTTATTGTTTATCATTGTGATCTGGTGTTTTCTGTAGTGGTATCATTTACATCCTTTCTCTTCCTCATTTGTGTGTTTGCTCTACCAGTGGGTTTTATCTTTTTTTGCATTTTCATTATGGTGCATGTATTTGTCCATTTTGTATTACTGTAAAGTAATAGTCTATTTGCATTGCTATAAAGGCTGGGAAATTTAAAAAGAAGAGATTTGTTTTGGCTCATGGCTCTGCACAAGTAGCATAGTGCCAGCATTTGCTTCTGGTGAGGGACTCAAGAAGATTACAATCACAATGGAAGGGGTAGGAGAGCCAACTTGTCACATGGTAAAAGAGGAAGCAATAAAGACAAGGGAGGTGCCAGGCTCTTTTAAACAATCAGCTCTTGCATGAACTATAAAATGAAAACTTATTCATCACTATGAGAATGGTACCAGGCCATTGATAAGGAATCCGTCCTTGTGACCCCGACACCTCCCACTAGGCCCCATCTCCAACACTGGGGATCACATTTCAACATGAGATTTGGAGGAAACAAACATCAAAACTATATCAGTGGATATAGTCCATTCACTTCCAGGTATAAGATTGTCTTGAGCATTTCTTTTAGGGCCAGTCTAGTGGTAAAATATTACATCAGGTTTTGCTTTTCTGGGAAATAATTTATTTTTCCTTCATTTTTGAAGGATAGCTCCACTGGGTATATTATTCTTGGCTGACAGGTTTTTCCTTTCAGCACTTTGACTATATCATCTCATTCTCTACAGGCCTGTAAGGTTTCTGCTGAGAAATCTATTGTTTGTCTTTTAGGGGTTTCTCTAATACGTGACTAGACTATATAAACTTATCTCTTGCTGTATTTAAAATTTTCTCTTTGACTTTGACTTTTGACAGTTTGACTATTATGTATTATGGAAAGATCTTTTTGAATTATATATATTTGAGGATCTCTGAGCTTTCTCTATCTGGATGTCAAAATATCTTGCTAGATATTAGAAAGTTTTTGCCATTTTTTGGTAAAATAGGTTTTCTATTCCTTTGGTTTTCTCTCCTAAGACACTGAAAATTCGCATATTTGATCACTTTACGCTATCTCATGTGTCACATAGACTGTGTTTATACTTTTTAATCCCTTTTTTCCTTTATTTTTGTCTGACTGGTTTATTTAGAAAGACTTGTCTTCAAGCTCTGAAATGTTTTCTACTGCTTGATATAGTCTATTGTTAACACTCTTGACTGCCATTTTTATTATTTTTATTTATTTATTTATTTTTACAATTTTTATTTTAATGATGTGGGGTACAATTCAGGGTTAGGTATACAAGTGGTTATTGTACAGGTCAAATTTGGGCCTTACTTTGATCCCCATATCACCTGGTTTGAGATCAGGTACCCTTATTGATGAAGCATGCCTCATTTTTTATTTTATTCAATAATCTCTTCATTTCCAAGGTTTAAAAATTTATATATCTATCTTTTGTAAATTTCCCATTCAGATCTTTTTTTCTGAGTTATTTGTATTTTTCATCTGTGTTTCTTGTTTCTCATTGAGCTTCTTTAATATCACCAGTCTGAATTCTTTTTCTGATATATAAATTTATTTTTCATTGCACTCTTTTGCTGGAGAATTATTGTGTGCTTTTGGAGGTGTGATATTTTCTGTTTGTTTCATAATTCTTGTGTCCTTATGTTAATATCTGTGTCTCTGTTGTAACAGTCACTTCTAATATTTTGTGCTTACTTTTGTAGGAAAGGACTTTATCCTGAAGATATATCTGATGTTTTGGTTGGGCAGAAAACTTTGGGTTTGATTCTGGGTGCATGCAATAATGCATTTTCTGTATGATTTATTTGACTGTAAACAGCACCAGTTGTTATCTGTGATTCCCTCAGTAGCTTAGGGTGCAATTATTAGTGGAGGCTGGGGTAAAGTTTTACTGGGGTTGGAGACATCAGGTGGGCCAGTCCTCAGGCTCCAGTGGGGGTAGTGGTGGGTCAAATGTGATTGTCATTGGTTCTAAGGGCAGTGTACACTGGCACCACTGTCAGTGGGTCCAGGAGGGCCAATTCTTGGACCTTTAGTTGACTTGCTCATGTGCTAGCAGTGGCAGCAGTGGATGGGTTGGGTGGATAGGTCCTTGGGCCTCTGGTTAGTGGGCATGGCATGGATAATGGCAGCTTTAGTAGTGGGATCCTGAAGCTCTCAAGCAACCCAACCCTCTAGCTCCCAAGCAGTCTGAACTGGTGTTAGCAGTGGCTGTGACAAATCAGGTGGGCCCATTTCCAGTTCTGTAGGTAGCATTGGTGGATGTCTGCTGTGGTGGTAGCAGCAGGAGGGGTAGGCCCTTTCCCAGACTCCTAGGAGGAGTACTCAGGTATGTTAATGGTAGTAAATGGGGCAGGGAATTCCCCAGGCCCCTGGACAATGTGCTCAGGCAATAAGGGGGTGGAACAAAACCAGGTTGGGCTCACCTGCTTCAGGTCTCCTGGGTGGTGTGTAGGGTCCTGGCTGTGGTGGGGGGCTATTCCCAGTCCCCCACTAGAATGCTTGAATGGCCGTGGTTGTGACTGAACTGTAGACCTGCTGCTGGGAGGGCTGGTTTGCTTTTAGTAGGCAGGTGGCTGGAGAGCGTGTGCTTTGACCCAGGTGCTATAGCAGTGGGGTCGCTGCCAGGGACTTGACCTTCAGCCCAGGCAACAGTAGCCAGCAGCAACAGTGGCTTTGGGTGGAGGAATGACAATAGAGTTCCAAGGATATGGAGAAGAAGCTGTTGGGTCCTAGAGCAGGATGCATTATGCTGGGAGTTGGATTCTCAAAATAGTACCATGCTGTAGCTGCTTAGGACTTGAGGTACGTATGGGACCCAGCATGAGCTCCTCCTCTAGAACAATGTCATTGCAGGCTCCAGGCACCTCCCTATGTTAGTCTCTAGGCCTGCCAGGGTTGAAAGGCTCTACTTTGGCTAGGAATGGAGGAGTTCTCAGTGGCAATATTAACTGATAGGGATTTCTCACTTACCCTTTCTCTGCACTGGGGAGCCTCATCAGGCAATCCTGGGGAAATAGGCTGTCTCACTTCCCTCTCCTTTATGTGTTTCCTATCACTTCTCTATTTAATCCCAATGTTCTCTCTTAGATAATTTGTTCAAAGTGTGATTATCTACTCACTATTTTGCCAGATGCCTCTAGCTAGCCATCTTGAAACCCCTCTTTAGAGTCTACTTAATAATCACGTAATATTGCACCACATCTATAAATGCCAGCTTTTTAACTACCCCTTATTTTTGGATAAATAAGTTGTTAGATTTTTAATTTTTTAAGGTATTTTGAATAATACTACAGTGAAAATGTTCTTGTATTTACTTTTTTCTCATTTTGTTTACCTCTTTAGGCAAATTATTGGAACTTAAATTACCAAGTCAAAGATCATTAACACTGATGCCTTTTGCAATGTATTGGCAAATTATTTTTCAATGTTTTTAAGTGTGAACTGCCACCAACAATGGATGAGTGTTCTGGTTTTGTCATATCTTTGACAGAATAGAATATTATAATAATTTTAATTTTGCTCTTGTAATAGTTATAAAGTAGAACCAATTGTTTATACTTTGAAACTCTTTTTTTTTTTTTTTTGAGTTGTAGTCTCACTCCATCTCCCAGGCTGGAGTGCAGTGGCAGACTCATGGCCACCCCAGCATTGACCTGCTGGGCACCGGCAATCCTTCTAACTCAGCCTTCCAAGTAGCCAGAACTACAGACATGTGCGTCCACACCTGGCTAATTTTTTTAATTTATTGTAGCGATGAGGTCTCGCCAAGTTACCCAGGCTGGTCTCTTTTATAACTAAGGAGTTCATATTTTTTTTCCTACGCTTGTTGACTATTTTATTTCTTCCTTTTTTTTAAACCCATACCCTTGCCCTTATGTATTGGTCTTCAATTCAATGAATACTATTTTAATTTGTAATTCATATAGCTTATTTATAAAATATAGATTTTACTTTTTAAAATAATTGCTGTGTATATTTTCTTAGGGTATTTTTATTTAAGTTAAATTAATTTTATCATAAGGATTTATTATAGGTTGAACATCCCAAATCCAAAAATCCAAACTCTGAAATTCTCTAAAATTTGAACCTTCTTGAGTGCTGACATGACACTCAAAGGAAATGCTTATAGGAGCATCTTTTATTTTGGATTTTTAGATTTGGGATGCTCAACCAGTAAATATAATGCTAATATTCAGAAATTCAAAAAAAATTAAAATCCAAAAAACCAGCTCTAAGCATTTTGGATAAAAGATGTTCACTTGTATGTTGTAAAATCTGTATTTGTACCTGATTTATTTTACTTTAAATGTTACTAAGCATAATATGTTTTTAGTCTATACTTTAATTTGCATGTAATATTAGTTCTTTAATCCCCCTGGTCTTCATTTTAATATTAAAATACATTTAATAATGGGGAAAATACCATGTATTTTGTGATGTAATATTTCTAGATAGAGAAAAACTGTTAATACAGAAAAGAAAGTACATAATTGCAATAACCCATTATTGAGTGAATTAAGTGGGATTCAATACACAAGTAGACTGGTTAGCCTTAGATAGTAGTGTAAGTAGTTCAGCCATAGTAGCAGGAGTAGAAACAAAGTATACAACTACAGAAGAAGGGATATTGGTTAATATTGTAGTGGTAGAAGTGGATACTAAGTGATCAGCTAAGAGTAAGGAGAGGGAAAAGACTGTTGAATATTTGAAGAAATAGAAGAACACTAGTGTAAAATAATAACTTCTGAGAGTAGGAGGAAAAGGTGCTTAGTGAAATGTAGAGATCATTGTCAGTACTGAGGGCTCTTTTGAGCTTAATGGTAAGACCAGTCAGTCAGCAGGGTTGTATGTTTTTCCGGTCATGTTGACATACTGGAAAACAAGCACAGAAGAGATGAGTTGGGTTTACCCAGATGACAAAGATAAAGAGAGGCTAAGTGGTTGAGGGTGTATGTGAAGGAAATATTACAATAATGAACTACAGACTCTCAGCTAAATAAGAATGAAATAAAGTTATGAAAGGGGTCATTTATACAGAAAATATGGATCTCGATGGATACAAGAGGGAATGAAATGAAAGCAGAGGATCAAGAAAGTCAAGAAACAGGATGTTTGTCCAAGAGCAGAATGCTTAAAATTGAGAGTTTGAAGAGAATGACATAGTTGGTAATGAAATGACATAGAGTAAAACCATGAGAGTGGATCGTTGAAGTAGGAGAGTATACAAGCCCAATGGAAAGTCCAGAGGCTGAGATCCAGGGCACTAAGTAAGTTATCTACACAGTTATTAAAATCACAACAAAAGATAACAGGAATGATAGTGGGAAAAAAGAAGCATTAATCTAAGGAATGTAAATCTTAAGTATCAATAATAATTTTCACTAAGCTTATATCATTTAAGATTTTCATAACAGTTTTTTTCCCCTGTGTGTTCATTTGTATTACCTTTTCCATTCATGACCTTTGCTTATCTTTCTGTGGTGTAGCCATCTTTTATTAGCTATTTGAAAGGAATCTTCCCAGAATGGAGAAAACTTTTTCTGAGCTACCATTTGTCTTGCAAGTATTTTCCAATTATTTTCTTTTGATATTTTAGTGAAGTATTAGTATATTTTTATTATTGAAAATAAACAATTAATTACCAATTTATTATACATAGAACATCAGATTGATAAAACATCAGATTGTTTATTAGTTGTATTTGATAACTTTTCCTTCTAAAAGATGAAAACTCTTATAGCGTTAAATATATTTTTGAAAATTATGTAGTGGTTGTAGTTAACACAAGGTAAAGGATATATCTTAAGTTTAAAAACTTTTTAACAAACTTTCATTTGAATAACTTTAGAAGGAAGAACTTAGAGTAACTTTAGAAGGAAAACATTCTCAATAGCCATCACACATATATAAGAGGTGGTATTGCTCCAATAAATTTGGAGTGTCTGGTAAAAAATAAGAGTAAATTAATGTAATAGTAGGAAGAATGCAACTTTATTATCTATTTTCTTGACTAAGAAAAAGGTATTAAGAACTCACAAATGAAATTATTTCAAAGATAGTTTCAGATATATTAATACATTGATTTTCTCTATATCTTAGAACTTCTGTAACAAGCTTCACTAAAATTGTCTTTATTATCTAGTTCCAAAGATAATAGAAGTTGACTTGCTCTTTAATACATTTTATGTTTTATGTGTATTAAATTTATAATACATATCTGATGGCAGCATTCAGTGCCACGCAATTTCAATATATATTAAAGGTTTTTTTCCTTCTTTTGGAATATGCTTGTGAGATACTGTGGCTTGAAAAAAGTAATAAATGAACCAAAAGGAGACAGTCAATGAGACAGTTAAGAGAATAAGATAAATTCCAAGATTTCAAATGAATTGTACTATTTTGTGATTCCATACATCTTCAAATTACCCGAGCTGTAATAAATCAGTCATCAGAAGATAATTATATGTTATTCTATCATAGTTTATTTAGCTAATCTTTTTGGCCTTTGAATGATGAATTCTAACTCATTTATTTAAACTTTTTATAGTTTCTACACTTTGTAAACACAAAGGTAGATATAATTTGAAAATAGGAATCTCAGAGTTCTAGCCTGCTCAGGGGAAGGGTTAGTAAGAAAATACGAGGAGCCATTAACATGTCTCCCTACTGAGTAAAAGGTCAGCATAGAATGGCACTGGTTGGTGATAGCTTTTTGAATTATGAGAATTCAAAACTAAATTTCAATAAGATAGTGACAATAGCTGAGGCTAGATAAAATTAGAATTCATTCATGATGAAGAAGAAATAGCCAATGTGAAAGCAAAAAGACAAAAATAATAGTATGATTCCAGAAAGATGGTCAAGATGTGGCCTTTTAATATGACAGCTATTCAGCTACCAGAATTGGGGTACATAATTAGGCTTAGACTTTGGAACTAACTCAGAAACACAACTATTAAGACAAAGATACCAGAATAGAACTGAACAAGAAGCAATTTTAAAAGTGTGATTTTCATATATCTGATTCTTTTCCCCTTAAGATTGGATTATTCCTAGAAAAGTACTTTCAGATGTCAATGTGCAAAAACATCACCTGAGTAGCCAAGATGGGGAATCAACCTAAGTGTCCATCAATGAATGAAAGGGTGAAGAAAATATGGTATATATACACAGTAGAATATTGTTCAGCCATAAAAAGAATGAAATCCTGTCATTTGCAGCAACATGGAGGAACTGGCGGTCTTTACATTAAGTTTAATAAGCCAGGCACAGAAAGACAAATATCTTGTGTTTTCACTCATATGTAGAAGCTAAAAAAATTGATATTATGGTGGTAGAAAGTAGAATGGTGGTTACCAGAGGCTGAGAAAGATAGGGGGGAAGTGGGAATGAAGAGAAATTGGTTAATGGGTACAAAAATACAGTTAGATGGAAGGAATAAGATCTGTAATTTGGTTGCATCGTAGGGTGACTATAGTTAACAATAATTTATAGCATATTTCAAAAAAGCTAGAAAACTTGGAATATCCCAAACACAAAGAAATGGTAAATCCTTGAGGTGATGAATATCCTCATTACCCTAATTTAATTGTTTTATTCTGTGTGCATCTATCACAATATCACATGTACCCCATAAATATGTATAACTATTATGTATCAATTAAAAGAAAATACAAGTGAACTCCAGATCCTGTGATTCTGATGCATATGACAAAAGGGCATGTTAGAGATCAGCTTAGGGCTAAATTTGCCCATGGAAGCCAATTGGCCTTTGGAGAGGCTATCAACTATCTAGAATTCTACTTCCCTTCTTCGGGTATGGGATATTTTCTTCCCTTATTTCTTTAAATATGACTTCTATTTCATTCTTTTTCTGGAAATACAATAATGTATATATTGTTTTTCTTGATGGTACCATATGTTTTTAAAGCTATCTTCACTCTTTGTCATTCTTTTTTTGTTTGTTTTTGCCCCTCTGATTGATTTTTAGTGACCTGTCTTCAAGTTCACTGATCCTTTCTTCTGCATGATCTTGTCTGCTTTTGAGCCCTTCTATTCAATTTCTCAGTTGAGTTATAGTACTTATTCAGCTCTATAATTTCTATTTGGTACTTTTTAATACTTTATGTCTTTTTATTGAAATTCTCAATTGTTCTTTCAGTGTTCTTCTGACCTCAACAAACATCTTTATTACCATTATTTAATTCCCTGCTGGATAAATCACATATCTCTACTTCACTTGGGTTGGTTGCTGAAGATTTATCTTGTTTCGTTTGGACTGTATTTCCTTGTTTCTTTATATATATATATATAATTTTTGACTCTTTGTGTTGGTTTCTGCATATTAGATAAAACAATTGACTCTCTCAGTCTTTTCAAAATGGCTTCATATAGAATAAGGACCTCATCAATCTGTCTGACCAGAGATTTTAAGATGCCTCTCAATTTTTTGGGTTTGTCCAAATTGTTGTCTATATTTTTGATGGTATCCTGGAGATTAGGATGTGCCACATTCTATCATTATTCTGCAACCAATAATGAAGAATCCATACTCTCTAGATGTAGCTGGAAGGGTTATTGATATGTTGGATGTGTATTCTATTTGCTTTTATCCAGACATTTATCTCTCTGCTCTTTCCATAAAGTTAAGGAAAGAATCTGTGTGGAAAATGTCTGTACTCATGGGTCGGAATACACCTTTTGATCCTGAGAGATAGCTGCTGGAAATGTGCCTGTTGTATAGCCATTTCTTCATTTTCTGTGGTCTAGGGACACTCAGGGTTCAAAGTTTCATCAGTTCCCAGAACTAGGTTTTCAAGGAGACAGTCACTTGGGTAGGAGCTATAGAAAGTGTGGAACTTGGTGTGTGGACTAACTTTTTCCAGGAAGAATGGGTCAGTGAGATGAGCCAGAGAAAAGGCTCATGAAGTGCCAATCTCTAGCTCTGGCTCAGGCTGCTAAAAGATTATTTTTTTATCTGACTCATTAGCTCCTTGATATAAGTTCATTAGAAGCCAGGCCACAAAGTAGCCACTAGAGTTAATCCCTTCCAGAGAGAAAATGGGAGCTGTGTGTTTCAGCCTCTTTCCTGCATTGCTCCCAGGGGTTGTGACTCCTGGAAGGGTTTGCAACCTGTTTAATACTACTTCTTTGTGTGTGACCAGAGATACTTGCATATGCCTAGTCCCTTTTGTTCTCAGAGTTAGGGTATTTATAGGATGCAATCACTCATGTAGTAGCTGAAAAGTTGGGGTACTTACCACATTCTGTATGTTCTTTCCAGGTAGAAACAGGGAGCTATGTGTTTAGAGACACCTCTCTGCACTGCTCTTGGGGGATGAAGTTCCTGTGTGCCCATATAAAACCATGGCTTTTTCTGTGCTATAATGATACCTGTATATATCTAGTTTCCTTTGCTCCCAGAACTAGGACGTTTAGGAACCAGTCCCTCTGGTGGAAGCTGTGAGAGTTGGGACACTTGATGTGTGGACAGCCTCCTTCCAGTAGGGATTAATAGACCTGGAGTTATTGCTGGGGTAAGACTAGGAAAAAGATTTGGGAAGTACAAATCAACTTCTCAGACTGCCAGAGGACTATTTTCCGCTTTAACTCTCCAATGCAAGTTAGAAGCCAGGATGACAAGTACCTGTTGGAAGAGTGTGTCGTAAACCCCTTCTGGGGAGAAACAAGGAGATTTCGCTTTTTTAAAGCTCCTTCTCCATACTGTTCCTGAAATGAGGCCTCTGAAAGTATCTTTTTCTATGTCATACTCCTAACCACCTCTGTTCTCAGAGTTGGTTAATTAAGAACAAAACTGTGGGAAACATTAGAGTTAGGATGCTATATGTGAGGTCCAAACTCTATCCTCCACAGGGAAAAGCTGAGTGTTGAGGATTCCTTTCATTGTATAATTCAAGTGCCTGGGGCAGGGTGAGTGCCAGAGGTGCCTCAGCTTTTTCTACCCATTTAATGTGGGTGTTTTCTAAGTTGTCTGGTGGGTAGGCATCTCTCAACCAGTTTCTGACTTTCTCTCAGAGGTAATTGACTCATGAATAAATGTTTATTTGGTGCATCTGTGGGAGGAGGATGAATCAGGAGCCTCCTATTCTGCCATGTTGCTGCCATCAACCACTACAAATTTCAAACTAGCCATAAATACCAAATTCCAACAGAGATCCCTTACGCTATCGGCTAATCCACCACAGTCTTTCTCTATGCAAACAGACAGCAAGGGAGTCTGGGAAAACTGCATAAGAGGAAAAAATAGGAAAAGAAGACTGAAAAATTAGCTTAGTCCTCAAAGAGAAAGTCTACCCTAAATGTGAAAATGATAGAAAAGTGTCATCATAAGTACTAAAGAGAAGCAGAACTTAAAAAAAAAAGTCTTATAACACTACTGCTTGTTGAAAAGAGGTTAAAAAGAGTTTCTCTCAATTTCTGGGTGGTAAGAGGTAAAACAAAGGAGTGGAAACAGTTAGGATCCTGAAAGACAATAAAGAACCAAAAAATAGGGGACAAAAAAAACCTCTCACCTCACTATCAAAAATTGTCACCCATTAAAGAAACTATACTTCTTTTTTTGTTTTGTTTTTAATTTTAAAGATGTGGTGTACAATTCAGGGTTAGGTATACAAATGTTCATTATGAGGTGTGCCCCTCCCTCTCCTGGCAGTTTCTCACTACTGCCAATCCCATCCCCACCCCCTAGCGGTTTCCACTACTGCCAATCCCTTTCTTATAGTATTATGATAATTATTCAAGATCCACTTATAAGTGAGAACATGTGGTACTCAGTTATTTTTTTCAGTGATAGATCTTATAGTAGGAGTGTTATTAATAGTCCTGTTAAAAGGCTGTCATTTATAAAGTATATTTCGGTGAAAACACATTTATATATCTTATCACTGGATGTTAAAAAAATAAAACTGAAATGAAGATAAAGTTACAGTCCTACTTTACATGTGTAGAAATTGAGTCTTAAAGAAACAAAATGGTTTGCCCATGCTGACAAGACCAGTAAGTAGTGGAGCCACTGCTAAAGCCCAAATTCACTCTCACAAGTCTGTCCCCCAATGTATCCATCTAATCTAAAATAAAGATTAGTCATTCTACACACTTTTGCTTAAATGCAGAGACTATGTTTTGGGCATCTTTTGTATTCTCATAGCATGTAAAATAGTGACTTGTGCATCATAAGCAATCAGTAACAGTTGTTGAATTGAATTAAATTAAAATGTAGTATAAAACTTATCCAGATAAGTTTCAGTAAAATGTGGTGGAGGTAGGCATATGGGAGTAGGCTAATTCACTTAAACCGAGAGATTTATTGACCATGTAAAGTAGAAACAGTGAGCACAGAGACGTAAAGTAAGATAGTATTTAAGGACATTCTATTTGGATACAGAAAGCATGGGTCTGAATTATGGCTTTAACACTTCTTAATTCTGCAATTTTTGGTAAGTTGTGTGAACTCTCTATACCTCAGTTTTCTCATCTGGGAAATATACATTATCAAACACTTAACTTGTATTTTAAAAAGTAGTATGAATAAATAGGATGGAAAAGAGAAAGAATAAAAATGTGTGCTCAAATAGTTCTCAGGGTATATTTATTCTATTTGTCTGAACTTTCAATCTAAAGAGTGAAATTCGTTGGCTGATTTGATGAAAAAAATTATATCTATTTGAAAAATTATATATATTCAAAGCAGATAATTGAGTACATAAAGATAGTATTTAAAAGGTCATTAAAAGATACAGAATACTTAACTAGTATTTTTAACTTCCAGGTAGGAATTCTAATGACAGTAAATTCTAAACAGGGGAAATACGCCAAGATACTTGTGTCTTTCACAGCATGTCAGTTTTGATAAGTGCTTGTCTGGACACAGGGTAGTTGACTCCATATAACTTCTCTGTTCGTAATTCTTCAATTATTTGAAGTACTTTTAATCACTGACTATTGCGTAAAGGATGAGGTTTATTTTTACTAAGAAAATTTTTTAATGAAGTATAGCATACTTACAGGAAATTTGCTAACTACCTGTGTCCAGCTGGATACATTTTCACATACTGAACTTAACGTGTAACAGAACCTCAGAAGCCTCCATCGCGCCCCTTTTCGGTCATTACCCAATCCATCTCATAGAGTTACTCTTTACCTTGACCAGATAATTGTTTTCAGCTATTCTGGAACTTCATTTAAATCAAATCATGAAGTGCATTCTTTTTGTGCTGGGTTTCTTTTATTCCATTTTTTTTGAAATTTTAATATTTTGTTCATTCTCCTTACTGCATTATCTCCTAATATACAAATATAATTCAATTTATTTTACTGTTGAGATATATTTGTTTTTTGTTTTTTAATTTTTAATTTTAAAGATGTGGGGTACAATTCAGGGTTAGGTATACAAATGTTAATTATGCAGGAACCCTTGTTGATGAGGTGTGCCCCCTCCCCCGGCAGATTCCCACTACTGCCAATCAAGGTATATTTGATTAGTGCTATGGTCTGAACGTTTATGTCCCCCAAAAATATATGTGCTGAGACCTAGTCATCAATTTTATGGTATTAGAAGATGCTGCTCCTGTTAGGAAGATGATTTGGTCATGAGAGTATAGCCTTCATAAATGGGATTAATGACCGCACCCCTTCTACCACATGAGGACACAGCAGGTAAGTGTCATCTATGAGCCAGTAAGTGGGACCTCACCAGACAGCAAATTTGACAATGCCTTAACTTTGAACTTCCCAGCCAGCAGAACTGAGAAATAAAAGTTTCTGTTGTTTATAAGCAACACAGTTTATGGTATTTTGTTATAGCAGCCCAAATAAACTAAGATAGGTAATTTCCAGTTTTGGGCTATTATAAGAACTTCTGCTATAGACATTCTTCTGTGCTTCTTTCAGTGAATATATGTACCCATATCTGTCAGGTATATTCCCAAGGAGTGATCTTGGTGGGCCATAGGGTATGCATATATTTCATTTAGGTTTACAAAATAGTTTTCCAAAATGGCTACACCAATTACCTTTCCCACCAATGATGTATAAAAGTTCTAGTTGTTCTACATTGTCACCAACTTGGTATTGTCTGTCTTTTTTATTTTAGCTATTTTGATAGGTATCTAAAGGTATTAAACTGTGGTTTAATTTCTATTTCTCTGACTATTACAGTGAGGTACCTATTCATGTGTTTAATGGCCATTTGGAGATCTACCTTTTCAATCTTTTGCCCAGTTTCTATTGGTTTGTCTGATATCTTCTTATTAATGTTTTAAAATTATTTATATATTGCATATATTAGCCTTTTATTGGAAATTTGCATTACAGATATTTCTTCTCAGTTTCTGACTTGCTTATTCACTTTCTTAATGATGACTTTTGATAAATAGAAGTTTTTAATTGAAACAGTACAGTTTATTTATTTTTTCCCTTACCATTAGTGTTGTTTTTGTCCTGTTTAAGTAATATTTGTCTGTCAAAAACTATGGGATTATCTCTTGTGTTTTCTTTTAAAAGCTTTGTTGATTTTACCTTTCACTTTTAGATCTGCAATCTATCTGGAACTGTCAAACCACCCCTGATGACATTATATGACATCATAGAAAGAGCTTAGATCCTACAGTCAGGCATATCTAAAAAATAACAGAAGTATGTAAACATTTATGTCCTAAAATATGTGAAGCATGATTTTTTAGTAGCCATTTAAGAAGGTGATGTAAATCTAGTTTCATGAGCATGAAAAATATTGAGTGAAGGGAATGGGTTATAGAGCAAAAAGTATTTACACAAATTTTATGCACACATTTATTGATAGTTATAAAAATTCATAAGGCGTATCTTGAAGAGTATTGAATCATAGATGAACAGCATATCCGTGAATCCTCAGATTCCTGTCAATCTTTGCTATTTGAACTTTTTTGTATTGTTTGAATCTTTTTCAATGAATATGTATCTTCATTTCTAAAATAAACATGAAAAATTATTATTAAAATACATTTTTAAAATACTTAGAGAAAAAGAGTTACCCAGAGATAGACACAATAACCTTTGCCTCTTTCCACCCAATCTTTTATCTTGGTGTAAATAGGTGGTGGCTATTTCATTCTTTAAAATGTTTAAATTCCTATTTAATTGGTCTTCTGAATCTCATTTAAGTCTGTCCTGAGGGAGAGAGAGGCTTTAACAAAGCAATTCTTTGTGTCCAATTAATACGTTTATTTCTCTAATGAAAAAATAATAGTTAATGATAAGACCTATCAATTTTAAACTTTATCAGCATGCTGCTACAAAAACTGCAACCAATATCTCCACATCTTTTCATGTTTATTATTGAAGCCAGTTCAGCTGTATGTTTCTTGCCTTCCTGCCAAAAATATGACAATCTGCAATTTTTCAGTACTCTGCAAATTTTTCTTTCATGACTATAAATATTGCTTACTTAACTCACAGCCTCCAATAAATGAAGAGTCACAGGTCAGCCTATTGTAAGTAATTGTTAATGTTTGTTTTTCTGTTTAGAAGCCTGTAAGATGTTTTTGTTTATTTCATCCGTCAAATATTTTAGAAGATGTCTCTATTTACCATTAACTAGATGTATTTTTTCATGAGTGGAGAATTATTTAACTTTATTTGCTTTCCTCTCTCTCCTACTACAAAACAATTTTATTTTATTATTGATTAATTTGGATTTTTGTCTTATGTTAGATTTCTACTCTCTGGTAGAAATAGAAATGTCTCTGACTTCTGTGTCAATTATTTAAACTCTAATTTTGTACCCTAAAAATTATCCTACGTGCTGGAAGATGTTATCAATCTATACTTCAAGTCACTGATTATTTTCCCAAATTTGTTCATTTAGGTCTTTATGTTTGTAGTTGTATTTTTAAAATACGGTATTTGTTTTTGAAGATGCAAAATATGTACATGGTTAAAACAATCAATCGATACAACGGACTGTTCTGTGAAAAGTTTCTCTTCCATACCTAATCTTCCATTCTAATCTTCCTGCTTAATGTTGATTGCTGTTTCCAGTTTCTTGTGTGTTTTTAGAAATATTCCAAACATTTATAAGTAGGTGTGTACATATAATTTTCTTTTTTACACGAGGTAATAAGCCACTGATACTCTTCTGCACCTTGATACATTTTTTGGCATTCTTAGAGATATCATTTTTTAAAATGTAGATCAGTT
Organism: Tarsius wallacei; assembly: GCA_963574415.1. Classification (NCBI taxonomy): domain Eukaryota; kingdom Metazoa; phylum Chordata; class Mammalia; order Primates; family Tarsiidae; genus Tarsius; species Tarsius wallacei. The sequence goes on along the minus strand of CAUYQG010080703.1, from coordinate 81,248 downwards.
TTTTCCTGTTATAGTGAAGTGTAAGGCATGATTGACAAAAATTGTTTATATTTAGGGCATACAATGTGATGTTCTGACATATGTATACATTGTGAAATGATTAAGACAATCAAACTAATTAGCATATCTATCACCTTTCCTAGTTTTTGTTTTGTTTTGTTTTGTTTCTGGTGAGAACACTTGAGATCTCCACTCTTGGCAAATTTCAAGTATCTAATACAGTATTAACTATAGTCAACATGCTACACGTTAGGTCTTCAGTGCTAATTCATCTTATAATAAAAAGTTTCAGCCCTTTAACCATTATTACCTTTTTTACCCTACCCCTATTGTGTGTGTGTGCATGCTTGGGTTTGTGCACATATATATATATATAAAATGTATGTAACATTTTCCTTATTCTCTAATTTGCCAATGGACATTCATTTCTACATGTTTTCATATCTTGGCTATTATGTATAATGCTCCAAAGAGTATGGAGGTGCAAATATCTCTTTATCATAGTGTCTTTATTTCCTTATTTCCTATACCTTGGTATTTTACTTACCCACATAACTTGTAACTCAGACTATATAAAAACATTTGAATGTTTCTCATTCTGTCATGATTTCATTTTTATCAAAGGAATGAATGTATGATATACTTATTTCTTCATGTATCAATAAATATTTAGATTTATTTTAATATTTCTAAGATAAATACTTCTAAACATATACCTTTTGTTTTCATGTCCAAATATATGTAAGAGTGAAATTCTTAGAAGCAGAATTGACACAAAATATTTATGCATTAAAATTTTTGTTATTGTTATTGAAAATTGCTTCTTTTATTCATACATAATTGTACATGTTAACGAGGCACATGTGATATTTGACACATGTATACAATGTGTAATGACCAATCACAGTAATTAGATATCAATCATCTTAAACATTTATCATTTCTTTGTTGTTGGGAAAATTTCAAATATTTTCTTCTAGCTATTTTGAAATATACAATGAATTATTGTTAAATATAGTCACCCTATTGTACAATCTAACACAGGGACTTATTCCTTTGATGTAACTACATGCTTGTACCCATTAATCAACCTTTCTTCATTACACCCCTACCTTTCCCAGCCTCTGGTAACCATCATTGTACACTCTGCCTTTATAAAGTCAACATTTTTAGCTCTCACATATAAGTGAGATCATGAAGTATTCTTTCTATGCTTGCCTTATTTTTGTTAACCTAATGGTGTAGGGGGCTGTGCTGTCTTTTTACAGTTTTGCAATTTGATTAAGGTGTAATAGGGAAAGCTACAGATCTGAAGCTACCTGCAGATCACATTGTCTAATGACTGTGGTATGGGCCCCCTGGGACCTCCATCCCATGACCTTACAATATGTCCATGTGGTGGGAGTGTATGTATACCCCATGAAACCCAACTCATCTGCTGCTAGGTTTCCCACTCCGACTGCACACATCTATGTTTGGTCCAGTGTGGGGTGGGGCATCTGTCTTTTTTGTAGTGTGCACTTGGACCATCCTCTCTAGGCCAACAATGGTCAATCACAGAGGGGTACAGAGATAACCCCTCAGTCTCAGGATGTGGGCTGCTGAACACTGGGTGAGCTAAAGCAGGTCTCTGCCTGGTTCAGGAAAGGGAAAATATGCCAACCCATGTCATCTCCTCTAGTGGGACTGAGCTTCAGACTTTCTCCCCACACTTTCTACACAGTCATGCTGCCGGTGCCTGGCCTGTTGCCACAGGTGGTGATGTGGGTCAGGCACCAGGTGCTGAGAGACATCTGATCTCTGCTGCCTTTTTTGGAGAGATGCCCTGAGAATGGCAGATGTTCATACACGGGGTGCCAAATTGGGAGCAGTGGTAACTTGCAGCCGCTTCTGCAGGGGAGACCCGTGTGCTTGATCCCATGTCTCCCCTCAGTTAGACATTCACTCACCCACTTGCACACACACATGCATGCAGGTTCATCCTTATGCACACTCAACCATTCAGAGACTCACACACTCTGGTTCCATCACCATCTTGCCACAAGGTAACACTGCCTACTTTTTAATGGGATTTTTTTTTCTGTTGTGTTGTTTGAATTTTTTTTGTATCCTGGATATTAGTCCTTTTTCAGATGACTAGTTGGCAAATATTTTCTCTCATTCTATAGGTTGTCTCTTTGTTCTGTTGATAGTTTTCCGCTGTGCAGGAGCTGTTAGTTTAATATAGTCTCTATCTTAGTTTATTTTATTGCTGTAAAGGATACCTGAGGCTGGGTAATTTATCAACAAAAAAAGTATATTTGGTTCATGATTCTGAAGACTATAGAAGAAGTTTGGCCCCAGCACCTGCTTCTTGTGAGAACCTCAGGAAGCTGCCACTGATGGCAGAAGGGAAAAGAGAGCAGGCATGACATAATAAAAGAAGAGGAAAGATATGAGAGAGAGGTGCCAGACTAATTTTACTGACAGTATTTCATGGGAACTCACTGAATCTCTTGAGGATGGCACCAAATCATTCATGTGGGATCCACCACATGACCCAAACATGAGGATCAAATTTCAACATGAAATTTGGAGAGGACAAATATCCAAACTATATCAGTCCCATTTGTCTATTTTTGCCTATGCTCTTGAGGTCTTAGCCATAAAATATTTGCCTAGACCAATGTCCTGAAGTGTTTTTCCCTGTTTTCTCCTAGTAGTTTTGTAGTTTTAGGTCTTACATTTAAGCCTTTTCTTGAGTTGATTTTTGTGTATGGTGAGAGATAAGAGTCTGGTTTTATTCTTCTGCATAGGGACACACTATGAATGTATTAGGATGAATTCCCTTTTTTTCAAATTCTTGGAATACCTTGAGAAGAATGAACTCATTTTTCTTTATAAGTTTGGTAAATTAATCAGAAAAAGCTGTCCGGTCCTGGGCTTTTCTCTGTTCAGAGACTTTTTATTACTGGTTCAATCTTATTTCTAATTATTGGTCTGTTCAGGTATTCTATTTCTTCCTGATTCATTCCTGGAAGGTTGTATGTGTTCAGGAATGTATCCATTTACTCTAGGTTTTCCAATTTGTCACTATATAGATGTTCATAATCTCTAATGATCCTTTGCATTTCTGTAGTATCAGTTGTACTGTCTTTCCTCTTTTGTTTCAGATTTACTTATTTGGGTCTTCTATCTTTTTTCTTTTTTAGACTAGCTAGTAGTTTATCAATTTTGTTCATCTTTTCAAAATCAAATTTTCATTTAGTTGATCCTTTGCACTTTTTGTCTCTATTTCATTTAATTCTGCTCTGATATTTATTATGTCTTTCCTTCTACTAATTTTGTGTTTAATGTGTTCTTGCTTTTCTCCTATCTTGGCATCATCACTAGATAATTTTCTGAAATATTTGGACTTCTTTGAGGTAGACATTTTTTACTCTAACCCCACCTGTTAGCACTGTTTTTACTATATTTCATAGGTTTTGGTATGTTCTGTTTCTTTTTTTGGTTGGTTGGTTGTTTGTCTTAAGCAATGTTTTGATTTCCTTCTTAATTTCTTCATTGACTTGATGGTTGTTTAGGAATATATGACTTAATTTTTATAGATTCATATAGTTTCCATAGTTCCACTTGCTATTGATTTCTAGTTTTATTCTATGGCCTGAGAAGATACGTAATGTGATTTTTTTTTTATTATAAAGATGTGGGGTACAATTCAAGGTTAGGTATACAAACATTGATTATGCAGGTACCCTTGTTAATGAGGTATGCCCCTCCCTCCCAATTTTTAAAAATTTGTTAAGACATGTTTCATGCATAATATATGGTCAATTTTGGAGAATGTTCCATGCCCCAATGAGAAGTTATTCTAGAGATGATGGATATGATGTTCTGTATTTGTTTTTAGGTCTATTTGGGTTAAAGTGCAGTTTTCATTTAATGTTTCTTTGTTGATTTTGTCAAGACAATCTATCCAGTGCTGAAACTGGGCATACTGAAATTCTCAACCATTACTGTTTTAAGATCTATCTCTCTAATCATATTTGCTTTATATATTTGGGTGCTCCAGTGTTGGGTATATTTATATTTATAATTGTTATGTTATTGAATTGATGCCTTTATTATTTAATGTCCTTCTTTTTGTGTTTTTTGACTTAAAGTCTCTATCTGATATAACTGTATAGTCACCCCTGCATGCTTCTAATTTCCATTTTGTGATTTTTTTTCATCCTGTCACTTTCAGTATAGTGTGTCTTTATAGGCAAAGTGAATTTCTTTTAGGCAAGCATATAGTTGGATCTTGTTTATTAATCCACTCACCCAGTTTATATTTTTTGATTGGGGAATTTAAACTTTTTTCATCCAATGTTATTGTTAGGTGAGAACTTGCTCTTGTCATTTGTTGTTTTTTGCTTGTTTTACATATCTTTTTTTCCGCTTATATTGATTGCTTTTATAATTTGGTGGGTTTTTATAGTGATAATGTTTTACTCATTTTTCATTTTCTTATGTTTATGTGGTTTATTAATGAGTTTATAATTTTGTTTGTTTTCATGATGGTAAATATCCACCTTTCACTTCCAGAGGTGGAATTCCTAAAATTTAAGCTTATCTGGAAAATAAATTATTGCTTATCTGGAAAAAATAATCATTTCCCCTTCATTTTCAAAGGAGAGCTCTGCTGGGTATAGTATTTTTGGCACACTTTTTTTTTTCCAGCAGTTTGAATGTATCATCCTATTCTCTCCTGATCTCTAAAGTTTCTGTGAGAAATCCATTGTGAGTCTGATGGAGATTCTGTTATATATGACTTGATTTTTTTTCTTGCTGTTTTTTCAGTTCTTTTTTTGTCTTTGACTTTTGGCAGTTTGATGTGACTTAAAGAAGACATTTTCGAATCAAATGTTTCCAGATCTTGGAATTTATTGTATTTGGATATCTATATCTATTGCCAGACTTGAGAAGTTTTTAGCTATGATATTGTGAAATACATTTCCTATTACTTAGGTTTTTCTCTTCATCTTCTGGGACACTGAAAATTAAAATATTTTATCACTTTATGCTGTCCTATATGTCACATAGGCTTTATTCATTTTTAAAATTTATTTTATTTTTGTCTGACTGGGTTATTTGAAAGTACATGTCTTCAATTTCAGAAATCTTTTCTTTGTTGAATCTATTTTTGAAGCTCTCAATTGTACCTGTATTTTTTCTTTAATTAAATTATTTAGTTCTGAAATTTCTGTTTTATTATTTTTAATGATTTTGATCTATTTGTTGAATTTCTTATGCAGATTATGAATTGTTTTTCTGATTTCCTTGTCTAATTTATCTGTGTTCTCTTATGGCTCACTGAATTTCTTTAATATCGTTATTTTTAATTCATTTTTAGGAATCTCATATTATTGTTTTCTATGGAAATTGTTATTGGAGATTTAATTGGTTCCTTTGATGGTATTATGTTTCCTTGCTTTTTCTTGTTTCTGATGTTCTTACTTTACTATCTGTGCATCTGGTGTAACCGCCTCTTTTACCAACTTTATCAATTGGGTTTTATAGGAAAATACTTCTTCTGTTACATGTATATATAGTATTGATTGGGCTAGAGTACTTGGCTTTCATTCTGGCACAGCACAGTAGTATAATTTATGCATGATTTATTCTGCTGTAATCAGTGTCAGTAATGTCTTTGAGCTCCTCAGTGGCTTAAATTGCAGTTGTTAGTGGAAGCTGTGACAATGTTTTGCTGAGGTTGGGGATGCTAGGCTGGTTCTCAGGCACCAGTGGTGGTGGCAGTAGGTTGGGTGTGACAGTTCTTAGGCTCTAGGCAGCATACATGGGCACTGGTGAGAGTGGGTCCTGGCAAGCTAGCCTTGGGACCTCCAGGTGGTATGCTCAAGTGCTGGTGGTACCGGTAGTAGACTGGGTGGATGGGTCCCTGGGCCCCTTGTCAGTATGCTTGGCATTGGCAGTAGCAGTGGTGGTGGAGAGTCAACCCTTGTGTTTCTGAGTGGTACATGTAGGAGCCAGCAGTGGCAGTGGTGGACTAGGCAGGCCTGTCTTCAGGCCTCTGGGTGGCTTGCATGTATGGATGCCTGTGTCAGTTATGCCAGCAGGCTAAGTGGACCAGTCTCTAGGCCCCTGGCAGGTGCATCGGTGGTGGGTAGGGTGGGCTCATCCTAATACTCCTGTATGGGATGTACAAACTATGGTAGTTGTGGGCATGGTAGCTGATCCCCATGGCCTTGAAAGGCATGTGTGGGTTCCTGAAGTGATGAGTAGGGTAGATCAGCCTTCAGGACTCCAGAAAACCTGGGTGGGTGCTGGCAGCAACAGCAGTGGCAGGCCTGTCTCCTCTGGTCCTTGGATAGTGCACGTGGGCATCAGTGGTACCAGGTAGGGTACAGGAATCCTTAGGATTCAAATGTGTGTGGCTGGTGATGTCTTTGAAGATGGGGTAAACCTGTCATCAGGCCCCCTGATGGTGCATGGGATGTAGGCAGTGATGGTCAGGTGAATCAATCCCCAGGCCTTTGTATGACTTGCATGGGTGCTAACAGTAGTAGTGGTGTGTAGGGTGCATCTGTCCTCAGGCCATGTGAGAATAGATGGGTGGACTAATAGCCAAGGCTCATGAAGGCATGTGCAGATATATGGCAGCCCTGCTGCTAAAGGGAGTTACTCTCAGTGGCAGTGGCCTCGGGAGGGTAATCTCAGGCTCTAGGGAGCACAAGCATCGATTCCCTTTTTCCTAGTGCCAGACTCCCTAGTATGCTGCACCACATGTTCTTCAGAGTGTAGGACACTGTGTGGGCTAGAATTCTAGAGATCCAGCTACACCACTGGATCCAGTTTTCTGAGTGAATGTAGGGCTTGTCATCAGGGCTCCAGAAATGTGGACATTTTGGGACTTTTGGGCACCAGGGTACAAGTGTGGTGAACATGGTACCATACTGCAACTACTTGGTCTTGAGCGGGTGTATGGGACCTAGTGTAAATTTCTTCTGAGGAATATTGCCATCACATAGACTCTCCACACTCTCTAGATCAGCTTCAGGGCCTGCAAGAGTCAAAGTGCTCTCCCATGCTAAGAATGCAGAAGCCTATGGTGGGAATTTCAACCACTGAGGATCTCCTGCTTACCTTTTTCCCACAATGGGAAGTTCCACTTGGCTCTGAGCTGACCCTGGCTGGGCCAGCTGCTTTCTTCCCTCTCTTTTTGTGTCTCTTTTCATGATATTCTCTCTTAGGCACTCTATTCAACATAAGTTTACCTGCTCAGAGTTTTGGGCCTGCATTGTGGAGGAGGGAAGTGCCTGGTACTTCTAGTCAGCCACCTTGAAGCTCCCTCCACATTAAAAAATGTTTATGTATATTGCCAATTTTTCCCAGAAGGACAAATCAGTGTATAGTCTACTTTCTGTCAGTCTGATAAATATTATCTCAATAAATTTGTATTTATTTAAATATGAACATAAGTATGCATTTTTTACATATTTTTATTTTTTTATTTTAAAGATGTGGGGTGCAATTCAGGGTTAGGTATACAAACGTTGATTATGCAGGTACCCTTGTTGATGAGATGTGCCCCTACCTCCCCTGGCAGTTTCCCTCAACTCCAATCCCACCCCCACTCCCCTGGCAGTTTCCCACCACTGCCAATCCTTTTCTTATAGTATTATGATAATTGTTCAAGGTCCGCTTTTTTTTTTTACATGTCTAAAGTCCATTTCTTGATGATAATTTCCTGTCCTTTAACTTTTTAGTAAACTGATTTATTAATTATTAATTTATAAAAGTTATTTTAATGGTAAGGAAATCTAATCATCTGTCAGAAGTGATATAAAATTTTAGGTAGTTTTTAACCTTATCCACTTTTAATTTTATAATGAAATTAGTTTTCTAATATTAAATATTAGAGCTATAATTTGCCATAATTTAGAATCTTATTATCTAAATCTCTTTACTCTTTGTGGCATTTTTCTATTTCGTAAAAAATAAAAGATTGTCTTACCACTTTCTCAGCCTTTAAACTAAATTTGTCTTCTGCTCCTTGAGTGATTTTCAAAGATCTATCCTAACCATGTGACAGGGTCTCTCAAAATGTTTCACTAGAATCACCTCCATTAGATTCACTTGAATACTTATATATTTATAAGCATATTTTAGTAAAATGGACCCACCTCATTCCAGACTTATTGAACCTTTGAGAGTGGGGGATCAGGAATATGAATTTTTTAAGCTCAGGCTAAAGTTTGTGACCCTCTACTCTAAATAATCCAAATGATATTCCTGTTTTCTTTATACTTAATTTGTTTTCATAAGCACCAGACTGTTTTCTCTGCATTACTCACTCTGTCTTTGCCATTACATGGGATGTGAAGATTATTTTAATTGTGAGAACTATATTCCACAAGATGCAAAATGCCACTAGTATCTCTTTCTCTCCCTCTGCCCTCTTCCCATACCTTTCACCAGCAGAAACATACATATCCATAGAATACACATAAACACACACCTCACACTTCCTAACCCATTATTTTCTGGAAATGAACCTCCATACTGTTCACACATTGAATGGTACATGGTTGGGGGAGGGGGAATATGGATCAGAACTCTGGCTTCCTTGAAAGTCAGCACCTAGGAAGCATAGAACCAACTACATAGTTTGGCCTTATACACACTCACATCTGGCAAGCAACTAGGGATGGGGAAGTGGTGAACAGCAAGATGAAAGGTATGAAGAGGGAATCAGGACTGTAATGTGGGATGTGCTGTTAGGCGCTCATCACACATCTGAGTGGTTCATATATTACTGTTTCATAGATTCGGGATTTTTTGGGTTTTTGTGTTTTTTTTAAATTATTTCTTCCTAGATTCTAAATATGGTTACATAGTAGGCATGTATGTGTTCATGTCTTTCTGTGCCTACTTACATATTTTCAGTGTAAAATTGAGACATGCTACATTAGGTCTCTTATCCAAATGCCTTTTTTAAAACCATGAGTTGAAACCTAATGTGTTAAAGTTAAAATAGGCATATAGAAAAAAAAACCCTAGACTTGTTAAACAAAGATATTATCAGTAAAGTAACAAAAATAGCTATATCCACCAATAATAAATTTTAAAGTAATGAAATACTTAGGACTTTTTGTTTCATTTTATCTTCATGACTTATCAATATGTTTCATTCCATTTGTAAGTAATAAAGAGATGTTAGCAGACTCATAAAGTTAAGGGGAAAATTGTTTATTTAAAATCTACCAAAAAGAGAAATTCCTACTCTTGCTTTTGCATGTTGATAAAAATCAATTTTGTCTTAAAAAGGGATCTCAATTACAGGTTACATTTAAATATGTAATAAGAAAATGTACAGGAAATTATAAGAAGTAAAATCCATAAAAATTTGAGTATTTTAATAAAAAACTATAAGTAACAATTTTGTAATATGTGTTATAAACTTCTGAGAAATACCTGAAGTTGGCTATTTATGATTTTTTTTTAAAAGATGTGGAGAACAATTCAAGGTAGGTATACAAATGGTCATTGTACAGGTAAAGTTTGGGCTTCACCTTTGGTTCTTCACCTGGTTTGAGACCAGGTACCCTTATTAATAAGATGTGCCCCCACTCCCTCCCCTGGTAGTTTGCCACTACTGCCAATCCCTTTCTTATAGTATTATGATAACTGCTCAGGATCCACTTATAAGTGAGAACTTGTGGTACTCATTTCTTTGTTTCTGAGTATAATAGACTCCAAATCCACCTAAGTTGCTGTGAGGTCCATAGTTTTTTTCTTCTTTGTGGCTGTATAGTATTCCATTGTGTATATGTACCACAATTTTTTATCCTGTCCTCTCAATGGACAGCGCAATTGGTTCCATGTGTTTGTTATTGTGAATAACACTGCAAGTGTAGACTAGTACAACCTCTGTATAAAACAGTTTGGTGACTCCTAAAATATCTAAAAAATTGACCTTCCATTTGACCCCACGATCAATCTGCCTTCTGGGAATCTACCCAGAAGAACTCAAATCACACTGAAAAAGATACCTGCAAACACATGTTTGTGAGTGGTTTATATGAGGTCTATATTATGGGTGAAGTTATTTTTATGTTTTATTTAACAATTCCTTAAAACATCACTAACATAAACAGGACCTTTTAAAATTAATTAATTATTTTTTTAAATTATAAAGATGTGGAGTACTATTCAGGGTTAGGTATACAAACTTTGATTATGCAGGTACCCTTGTTGATACCCTTCCTCCCCTAGCAGTTTCTGTCAACTGCCTATCTCACCCCCCCTCCCCTAACAGTTTCCCATTATTGCCAAACGCTTTCTTATAGTATAATTTTTAAAGATCCGCGTAAGAGTGAGAACATATGGTACTCTGTTCTTTGTTTCTGTGATAGATTGCTGAGTATGATCAACTCCAAATGTATCCAAGTTGCTGCAAAGTCCATATATTTGTCCTTCTTTATTGCTGCATAATATTCCCTTGTGTATATGTACCACATTTTCTTTATCCAGTCCAGCTTCAGTGGGCAACATGATTGTTTCCATGTGTTTGCTATTGTGAACAGAGCTGCAACAAACATACATGTGCAGGTATCTTTTTTATAGAATGATTGGAGTTCCTCTGGGTATATTCCCAATAGGGGAATTGCTGGGTCATATGGAAGGTCAATTTCTAGTTCTTTCAGAAATTGCCACACTGTCTTCCAAAGAGGTTGCTCTAGTTTGCATTCCCACCAGTAGTGCAGAAGCGTTCCTTTTTCTCCACATCCTTGCCAGCATCTGTTGTTGTTTGTTTTATTAAATGACAGCCATTCTTACTGGGGTTAGGTGGTTTTGATTTGCATTGCTCTGATGATGAGTGAGGCTGAGCACTTTTTCATGTGTCTGTTGGCTGCCCATATATCTTCTTCTGAGAAATGTCTATTCATGTCTTTTGCCCACTTTTTAAAGGGGTTGTTTTTTTCCTTTTGGCACATTTGAGTTCCCTGCAGATCCTAGATGTTAGGCCTTTGTCAGATATACAGTTGGCAAATATTTTTTCCCATTCTGTGAACTGTCTCCCTGCTCTCTTGATGGTTTATTTTGCTTTGCAGAACTCATTAGTTTGATGAGGTCCCATTTATCTATCTTATTTCTTAAGGTATTGGTCTTTAGGGTTCTGAATAGGAATTGGTTGCCAGTTCTAATTTCCATAAGGGTGTCTCTTATAATTTGAGGTTTTATGTTTAGGTCTTTGATCCATTTAGAGTTAATTTTTGTGTATGGTGATAGGCAGGGGTCCTGTTTCAATCTTCTGCATGTGGTCAGCCAGTTTTTCCCAGCACCATTTACTGAATAGAGGCTCTTTTATTTAGTACAGAAAGTGGAGTCTTTTGAGACACAGCAGTAAACTTTTCCACATGGGAAGCTATAAGCCAGCAAACTTATAGAATAATTCTAATGCTGATCAGTATAATTGATGATCTACTCCATTCTTAGTAAGACTGAGAAGAAAATGAGAAAAGGGACATGACAAAAAATCTGCGTACAACCTTTACATTCTTTTATCCATTTATTTATTCATTCATTCGTTCGTCTATGGTTCTAAGCAAACAAGGCAGTGAAGGAATACAAAATTTGAATAAGTTGCTATTTCTGTTCTTAGAGAGTTTATTTTGGAAGGGAAGAGGTTAGAGACAAGGTTATGTAATAGAAAGACACAGAAGCAGGGTTAGGCCTCATGTCTTACCACTTCTACCACAGTCGTCTCTAAAAATAATATTGAAAATGTAGTCAAGCATTGTGGCTTGCACCTGTAGTCCCAGTTACTCGGAAGACTGAGACAGAAGGATCACCTGAGCCCCGGAGGTTGAGGCCACGGTGAGCCATAATTGTACCACTGCACTCCAGCCTGAGTGTCAGTGTGAGACCCCCCCAAACTCAAAGAAAAACAGGTTTGTTTTTTTTAACTTTTTGCTTGTATTTTACTAAGATTTGATTATCAGAAATGTGTCATAAAAGGAATTTCTATATCTTTTTCTTACCCTAGAAACTTAACAATATTTGTTCCTCCATATTCATTGATTCTTAAGTAATTTGATTACCATACTTTACAATTATGACAAATCTTTTCTTTTTTCCTATTTTCTTCTCTGGAAGATTCACATTGGTCCAAACTATTTTTCCTAACATATTATGTGTGTATAGTCATTTTTTCATTTTTACTTTATTACCCAACCTTTTACCTGGTTAATATTATAGTTTACCTTTGTCAGCCAAAATTTATAGTTACCTTGGGGAAAAAATTGTGTGTTTTGTATCTATAATAGTCTTTCACAAATTTCAGTACCAAAGTTTCTGGATGATAGTTTTGTGTTCGTGAATACACAATATCTAGCAAAACATCATGTACATTGAACCCTAATATTGACTTTTAATTTGATATTCATTCTAGACCTTCTGCTTTACCACCTGTTAAAGATAGAGCAGGCTGTCAAAGTAGCAGAATTATATGTTACAAACTGTAGGATAGAGCAGTATTTATGCAATAAAATAATGTTACAAACTGAGGACTGAAAAATGAAAGTGTGATGATGGTAGCAAATTTGTCTTTGGCATGAGAATGGGTTAAGTATATACCATTCCTATTATGTAAGCCAAAGTATAACTATGCATTTCTGTATTATACATAAAACTCCATGCATAAATACTAACTTTCTGAAGAAAACATATTCTTTCCAAGTAAATGCTCGTAAAAGCCATCTAAATTGCCAAGTTTTTTTTTCTTGTACAATTTTAATGAAGTATTTTTTATTCTGGTAGTAAAATATTCATATTTCTCATTGAAATTCAAAGATTAAATTTTGTACAAAATTATACTGCAGCTTGGAAAACTAATTAAATGTTTTATTTTGTAAATGTAATAAGCTAGTTGAGTCTTTGTTGCCAAAATTAAAAATGTAGGAGGATTGATGGCTAAATAAATTCTAAGAGTCATTCATATCATATGAGACTGATGCAGTTTTGTCAATGCAGTCTACCACTAAGCAGAAGATAATTCAAGCAGAAATAAAGGTAATTTGAAGTATATTTTTGCATTTCATATTACAGTCTCTTGCATTGATAATTTGATAGGTAGCAGTTAGGACGTAATTATAATTGATTTGAAATATCTCCTATACAATATGTATTACACAGCATGGAAGGAATATATGAACACATAAGAAAAATAGGCACATGGATTTTGGAACAATAGCAGCTGACTTTTTGTACAATCATTGAAGTAGTAATAACTACCTAGAATATAACTGAGAGCCCACAGGTATACAAGGCTGACAGGAAGCTAAAAGGGTATTCATCTCTCTACAAAACCTAAGTATTTTTCTTCTTTGATTATTATTCATTCAGAGTCTATATAACTTGGTCTTTTTAAATTTTTTTATTTTATTTTAAAGATGCAGGGTATAAGTGAGGATTGGGTACATAAGTGGTCTAGGTACAGGTGAAACTTAGACCTCCAATTGCCCCTCACTACACCTGGATTAGGATCAGGCATCCTCACTGATTTTATGTGCCACCCCCTCCATCCAGCAGTGTCCTTCTACGGCTCATCCCTTTCTTTTAGCATTATGATATGTATTCAGTGTTTGCTTATGAGTGAGAACATGTGGTACTCAGTTCTTCATTTCTGTGATAGATCACTGAGTATGATAGGTTCTAAATCCATCCAAGTTGCTGCAAAGTCCATAATTTTGTCCTTCTTTATGGCAGTGTAATGTTTTATTGTGTATATATACCACATTTAAAAAATCCAGTCCAGTTTCGATGGGCAGCATGGTTGGTTCCATGTTTTTGCTATTGTAAATAGTGCTGCAATAAACATGCATATGTAGGTCTCTTTTTTGTAGAATGATTTGAGTTCCTCCGGGTATATTCCTGGAAGGGAGATTGCTGGGTAGTATGGAAGGTCAATTTCTGGTTCTTTTAGGAATCACCACATTGTTTTCCATAGAGGTTGAACTAGTTTGCACTTCCACCAAAAGTGTAGAAGTGTTTCCTTTTCTCCGCATCTTCGCCAGCATCTTTTATTTTTTGTTTTATTATTGATGGTCGTTCTTACCAGAGTTAGGTGGTATCTCAAGGATATCAGAGGTATCCAAATAGAAAAAGGAGAAGTTAAGCTATCCTTCTTTGCAGACGGTGTGATTCTATACCTGGAAAACCCAAGGGAATCTGTCAAAAAATCTCTTTGCACTAATAAGGGACTTTGGCAAAGTCTCGGGGTATAAAATCAATATGCAAAGACAGTTGCATTTTTATGCACCAATAAGAAACAGGCAGAGAACCAAATAAAAAGTTCTATACCATTCACAATAGCCACAATCAAAATTAAATACCTTGGCATCTTCCTGATGAGAGAAGTGAAAGACCTTTACAATGAAAACTACAAAACTACAAAAAAGAAATCAAAGAAGACACAAATAAATGGAAAAATATCCCAATGCTCACGACTGGAAGAATTAACATTACTAAGATGTCCATCCTACTCAAGGCAATCTACAGATTCAACACAATACCTATTAACTTATCATCATCATTCTTCTCAGACCTGGACATGACAATACAGAAATTCATATAGACACCAAAATAACCATGGATAACCAAAACAATCCTCAGCAAAAGAAACAAAGAGGGCGGTATCACACTTCCAGACTTTAAACTTTATAATAAGGTAGATAGCCCACAGAATAGAAAAAAAATGCCAACTGTATATCTGACATAGACCTAATATTCAGGATCTACAAGGAACACAACATGCCAAAAAGGAAAAAAACAAGCAGCCCTATCAAAAAGTGGAGAAAAGACATGAATAGACATTTCTCAAAAGGATGTATGAACAGCCAATAGATACATGAAAAATGGTCAGCTTCACTAATCATCAGAGAAATGCAAATCAAAACCACATTGAGATACCACCTAACTCCAGAAATTTTATCTTAAAATAAACTTAACAAGTTTGATTAACTAGTTTCCTATATGATGATGCATCATTTCATAGTAGGGTCAACGAAAGGTACTTACACTGATACAGTTTCAACAAGGTAAGAAGACAGTCTGAATACATGTATATATATACATATGAGGGGAGAGCCAAAAAAATTGAATTATCTTTTGGAGGGCAGACCTCTTGTAGTACAGGCTTCCCCTACTAGGTAAGTGCTCTAGGAATCCATTGACATCAGTGTACCGGCTAGCATTGTTGTAAGAGACTGTGTTCAACTTCAGTTAAATTTTTTTGGAGATTCTTTCAACATGTTTGCCCATTTCATGATGGTTGATTTAAGAGCACATCTACCCACACTGTGCTGAGTGTTCAGCAGTTTGGGGCCCAAAAGCCATGACCCCCATGCTCCACCCTCTCTATTTACCCGATCTCACCCCAAGTAACTATTTTTGGTTTCCCCAGATGAAAAAAGTCCTCAAAGGGAAATGTTTTGCCCATGTGGAAGAGGTGAAATAAAAAATGGCAGAAGCACTAAAAGGCATCAAAATTGATGAGTTCAAAAACTGTCCTGAACAGTGGAAAAAGTGTCTCCATAGGTGTATTGCATCAAACAGAGAGTACTTTAAAGGTGACTGAAATTAAAACATGTAAGAATAAATACATGAGTTTTTCATAAATAAATTCCAGTGTTTTGGGCACCCACCTGGAACATATGCATACATGCATAGCAAAAAGAAAGAGACTGGAAATTAGAAAGGAAAGTAGTATAGAGTATAATTAATAAGAGAGTCTCAATCTTTGAAAACCTTTTTGTAATTTCACAGAGCCCAAAATTCAGTTATATGGCAAGGAAGTCTGGAAAATGTCTGGTTGTGGACTTGAGGGAGAAAGGCCATGATTTGGTAATCAGTTAGTTTAAACCTGCCACAAATACTGAGGTTCGTGGTGATTTCAGTACCACAGGTCACTGCAACAAAAAAAGCTTATATTTAATATTTGCTACTTAAGGACGAACATCAGAGGTAGATCTTATACATAAGCATATCATTTCTTTTCATGTTTGTTCTCACTGTCCTCAAGATTAGACCTTATTACCAATTAACTCAATAAACTGCAAGTCTATTGTTATATCAGCTGAAGTGCATAATGCATGTAAAGATGTCAATCACCCTGTTGTTGAATTGTCCAAATATAAAAACAGATAGTACCAGTCTCCTGTTTCTGTCCACAGAGAACAATAAGTATCAGTTGATAGTGAACAAGAGAAACACAGCTAAAAGAGATAGAAACTAATTCTTATGGGTTTACAAGCTGTTGTGTAAGGTAGGAGATTTTTCTTTTTAGCAAAGGGACTGGTAAAACCCTTAGTTTAATAGTTGGAGTTATAATACCAGGTACATTCTTAGGAACTAGAATGAATAGTCTCTAGATAAGAACAAAACAAGATTTAATCTTTTAGAAAGATCAAAGGTATCTTTTCTATCTTCCATATCCATCCTCAAAGGAAAAACTTGGGAGGTGAGGAATAAAATGTGGCCTGCCAATGTTTGGCTACAGTAAATTAGACATATGGAACTGTTCTTTTATGGAATTGTGAGAGCAGCAGGAATGAAGAGACTGTATAAATTCTAGGAGGATGAGTTTGAGGCGGTCTGTAAGTTCTGAGCAAAGCACCCAAATAAAAAGGAAGAAATGACTTCACTTATGGAGATGTGAACAAGTAAACTGAAGGTCTGGCCTAAAATACTGACTGGAACACTGCCCACAGATAGCTTTTACCTGCTTTCCAAAGTGTAGACACTACTGCATTGCAAGAGGAAGGGATTGGTGAACTTTTCTTTTTATGGCAATAACTAAATCCAAGGTTCACCCAAACTTACCACTAAAATATTTAAAAACACGTATATAGAGAAGAAAAAAGCCCAATGTTTTAATTAGAAACAAAGTTACATAATTTCACAGAAGCTGTGAACACATTTTAAATAGTATCCCATATAACTAAGAAGAATAAGTCTTCTTTTATATAATATGTTTCCCCTGATATAAATTTCTCTCCATCCAGTAAATACCACTATCAGCAAGTCATTTTATTATTTGATTGCTCACTTACAGCACGAAGTTGGGGCTAAATTCATCTCCTTCAAGAGATCACAACATTCTATACGTCCTGTAAATCATGGCACTTGTATTGTATTGAATTGACTGTTAGCATGTCACCCCTTCCTCCCTAAGGTTCATGTACTTCATATGCCTCCCTAAGGTCCGTGTACTTCATATCAAAGAACATGCATCTATCTTTATATTCCCAGTGCCTCACACATGACCTGACACAAGATAGACATCCAATAAACATTTTTTTTTTGATTTAATGAAACTATGTTGCTCTTTCCTTCCAGATTCTGTAGATGTGCAAATACTCTTGGACGAGGTAACACATTAAGTCAGGCTCATTCCTAACATTTGCATACATGAAGATGCACATGCCATAGACACAAATAGTTACAACTTATAAATCAAGCTAATAAACTTGAATAAAATTAAATAAATATATTATATCTTCCTACGTCAACAAATATACCTTCATATCGACATGATTAAAATTGTATGTAACAGTCAGTTATGTTTAAATATTCTAAAAGTTGGAAAAAAGTAAATGCTAAAACTTAATTATCAATATGCATATTTGGATGCTATGCTTAGACTGATAATATATGGGTTTTTAAATAAAGAGACACATTAGAATATTATATTTTTCTTCCAAAAAATACACTTTTTCAACTTTATTTTAGCAAAATCGCTAACTATGCAGTTATAACAAAAATTTTCAAATATTTTGCATTTCATTTAAAGTGATGTCAAACAATATAACCCTTTCAAAGTCACATGACATATGATCTCCTTCATTTTTAAAAAAAATTAAGTACATCTTCAATTTTTTTCTACTTTTTGAAATTTTTTCTTTTTGTTTTCACTTTTTTCTTCTGAATTCTACTTACACATTTTGTTTTTCTACCCAGTCTCAGTTTACACACTTTATCTATATTTAAATAATTAAAAAGTAATATATTGTATTCAAAACACTCATGATTGAATGAGTATAAAAGATGTAATTTAAATGAACTTTAAATATAAATTGAAATTTAAAATTTTCTCTATATGTGTTCTCATATATAGTTCATAACTAGTTTTCAGAAAGTTTTCTTCTAAAATTTCAAAATATTTATTAGAATGAAGACAGATGTAAAATTTCTACATAAATCATTTGAATAAAGCAAAAATTCAGTCAATTAAATCTCATTTGTCTAGATTTAAAAAATAAAACTATTGACAGTTTTAGCACTTAATAGTCATGTAGTTGGCAGACTCAGTATCAGGCTTCATGTATATTACACTTAGAAGTACACATATACCCACTTAAGAGTAATATGAATTATATAATACTAAAATAGTTGCCAGTCATCAAGTTAACCTGCCAGTAAATTTTTAAAGAATTATCAATAAAATATAAAATAATTTTACCCATAATTCTAGAGCACTGCACTGATTCTTGAGTACCTTCAGAAGCATAATTTGGAACCAAATAAAATAAGAAAATGGGCATTTGTTAATACTTGAAAAGATGCTTCATCATTGCATTTATAATATTCTATTGCACTTATAATAATCTATTACATTTATAATATTCAAAGTAAGAAACTGGCAAATTAATGTTTCACTTTCTCTTATCTAAGTGCTTCCATGGTGCAAATTTCTCTCCATGCTCAAAGCAGTGTCTGTTTCTGTTGTCAGTAATGACACAACCTGCAAATCTTGGGCACAGTCTTTGGGCACAGTCACCTTCTGTTTCTAGGACATAGGACAAAAGATGGTCTAAAATGTTTCTCTAGTGCTTAGAGGAGTCGATCATCAGAGTAGGTGTTTAGCATTCCAGCTTGTTCTCCACCATCACCAAGTGTGGGATTCAAGTGACAGAAGAGCCCAAAAGCTATTTATAATTTTTGAGCCTGTATTTGTGATGAATTAACCCTTCTAAATGTCTGAGTCCCAGGGAAAGGGTCTCCTCTTGTTGGGTTTCAGGGTAGTATTGTGATATGTTCCTACTTATGAATTTATCAAGCAATTGTTTCCTCATAAGAAATGAAGAGATACTAGATATCTGAATAGACAGGTTGAGGGAGAGCTGACATTGAATGGTGAAAAAGGGTAAAATCAATTTGGTGGGAGCTTAAGCAAAACATCATCTTGATTATAATTTTGTTTGGGAGTTTGACCTAGAAGTATTTGTTTATTTATTTCTCTTGTTTCTTTGTGAGTACAAGTCATTATGATGTCACCCCCTTCTACAAATTGTCTTGAATTAATCATTGTTCAGATAATTTGATAATATTCAATTTGAAGTTGTGTTTTCACTTGTGTTTATCACTGGGATTGAAGTCCTTCTATAGTCAGGTTTTGAAGAACAGGGATGCCCTTAATTTGTTTATGACAATTTAATTGCTTCAATTTGTGTTTCAGAATTTAACCTGAAATGTACAGTATAGGATGTTTCTGCTGTAAGTTACAGTCCTTAGGAGACTCTTAGGCCTCAAGCAGGATCTATCAGAGGGTACTTTGAACCTGAATATAGCTAATTATATTTTGGGGTTGGTTGTGTTTATAGTTGTGGCCAGAATTCAATATCAATATCGAAAAGGAAAAAAAAAAGGGAGAAACATATTCAGTAATATTAGTTGTCTCTATTTCCCAGTGCTGTATGTCTAGATCATAGTAATCTTTTTAAGCTGTATTTTTTGAGCAAGAGAGAAAAATTATGCCACATATTAGGAAATCCTGCTAAAGAAATATTTAAAAAGTCACAGGGTGCAAGATAATTTTAGCTAAACTTAAAAGGTGAAGAAATCATATGACTTAGAAGTTAGAGACATATCCTCTCCTTCTCAACTATCTTAATTCTTTTAGTGGTAAATAACTAAGCTAGAAATGTGATCTATTCATTCACGTTTCCACAATGAATCAATGTGTCTTCTGATCTATGGTTTATCCATGCTTTGAATTTTAATTCTGTCACTTTGCATGAGACTAAAAATAGTGAAAGTATGAAAGCTTGTAGGTAAAAAGAAAAATGTCAGTATATTATTACTCTTAAACTACAGCAGACTTCTCATCTTTCCAGTAAGACACATTAGAGCATTCAAGTTATTTTGCATTACCACTTGACCTATTCTATGTGAGACCTATAATTATTTTTGCATTTTGTAAAATTTTAGGTCTGCTTTTAGCAATTCATTATGCCTTTACCTCCAATACACCATTTTCTTTCTTCTAGAAGTACTACTAATAAAAGTAGATTGGAACACAGCAGAATTGTTGGCAAACCAAGCTTTATTAAACACTTGATTTTATCCGTTATAGAACATGAAAAGCAGCGGTTATGCAAGAGCACTGATTACATGAATTTGCATTTCAAAGTGAAATGGTTTTATAATGAATATGTGAGGGAACTTCCTGCCTTCAAGGATGCTGTTCCTGAATACTCCTTGTAAGTAGTGATTTTAGTCCTGTAAAGTAACACCTGAATTGTGCAGCACTAAAGTTTCTTCACATGATCTTCCTTTGAATTTTGTATTATGAAATTAATATTCAAAGATTTGTATGTGTTTGGGAGCAATATTTAAATGAATTGTGTTACATTTTTCAACTTTACCTGAATATTCAACTCAAAGACAAAGACATACATAATAGTATATGACTCACATGGCAAAATTATTTTTCATAAAAGTGCTAGAATGCAAATTTAAGGAGAATAAAGTGTTTGTATATTGATCTATATAATCAGATTTTTTTAATGCAAACTTTAACTATCTTAGAAATTGATTATTTATAAAATGGAAGTTATTACTAAGCATGTAGCTTTTTCATAAATCTGTGTCTATCAAACCCATTTATAATCACACAAGTACACATATAATGCTCTGCATTTGTAATGTGTTAGAATTTTATTTTATTCTATTGAATGGGGTCTTCCACATGCCAGGCACTGTTCCAAGTGCTATAGGGCAATAGTGAACAATCTTAAATAATCTCTTAAACTCTGAAAGGAGCTTATACTATGGAAGATATTGGCAAGTTCAAAAATCATAATAAAGCAAGACAAAATATGTGCTAATTTAAGCTACGTAAGCAAAGTGCAATAGGGTTTCACAGAAGAGAGGTATTACCCTTGTTTGAGAGACTCCATATAATAGTTATAGAAGGGATAGTATTTGATGTAAACTTTAAAATATTGACCAGGTTATGGCAAGAAAAGGGAAAAAAGCATTAAGATAAAAATGAAAGTTATGAGTATAATTAAGGATGTAGGAGTATAGGGGCTATGATCCATAGGAAATAGGGTTATTCCCATGGGGTATAGGATATATTTACAAAATTAGTTGAAATTAATATTTTAAAAAGTAATATAAGAAAATATTTTGAACTAGATTGTTGTAAATAAATGCTCTGAAGTTTGTACTACATGCATTAGTCATTGAATGGGGGCAAATAATGGGATCAGAAAAGAGGTTTAGAAGGTAATGAGCAATGTAATAATGAAATTGGAACAGTCCTTTAATATAACTTTTCTTATAGAAGTATATAAGAAAGAATAGGACCATAGGACACGTTAAAAGCTAGTACTATGGGATAGGAGGTGTTGGTCAGATGTTGGCCAAATGATACAAAACTTCAGTTAGATAGGAAGAACATGTTCAAGATATCTATTGTACAACTTTAATTAACATATTGTATTCTTAAAAGTTGCTAAGAAAATAGATTTTAAACATTCTCACAATAAAAAGTGATAAGTAAGCCGGGCTTGGTGGCTCAGCCTGTAATCCTGCGTCTTGGGAGGCTGAGGTGAGTGGATTGCCTGAGCCCATGGCTTTGAGACCCGCCTGGGCAACTTGGCGAGACCTCATCTCTACGATAAATCAAAAAATCAGCCGAGTGTAGTAGCGCGTGCCTGTAATTCCAGCTACTCGGAAGACTGAGGCGGAAGGATCGCCGGAGCCCAGCAGGTCGAGGCTGCGGTGGCCGGGAGCGGCCACTGCACTCCAGTCTGGGCGACGGAGTGAGACTCCAACTCAAAAAAAAAAAAAAAGTGATAAGTATATAAGGCAATGCATATGTTAATGAACTCAACTAATCTATTTCACAATGTATATATATTTCAGAACAACATGGTAAAGATATATAATTTTTTACCAATTAAAACAAAAATGTTTAAAATAAATAAAAATAAAATTGTGTTCAATATGTTTTATAAGAGCTATATGTAATCTAGAGAGAGTATAGTAAAAGTGAAAAGGATGAAAACATATGGGAGAGAAATTTTGAGGATAGAATTTATAGAATTTGTCAACTAAATACATGTAGGAATAAAAGAAAGCGGAAAGAGTTCATCATGGAGTATTTGTGTCTCCATTGTTAGTAGTAACATTGATCAGGAATAGGGAAATAAAATGGAGGCATTATTTGCCAGACATTTCTGCTTCTAGAATCACTATACTAAACTATTATGTTATCTGACAATCAACTATAGAAGCTAACTATAATTAAACAGCATCAGAAAACAACCAAAGCGACCAGGAATTTAGAATCTAAGATCTCTGAGAAAAGAGAAATGCTCTAAGGTGAATCCAAAATTTGCTGAAGCTTCTCTCCCATGTTCCCCGCTCCCATAAATTAGCCAATTTGCAACACAGGGCTTGGAGGCCAAGCAGCCAGTAGAAGCTCAGAGTTTATAGCAGTCTCCCTGGACTGGATAAACACATGCTGGTGATCAAAAGCTATGAAGTCTGCTGGAACTTATGAAACCAAGATCCCAAAGAATTGGAAACTACAGAGATATGAACACAACATCCTGTAGATTTTTTTCCCTTGTGATATTGTCTGATCCCTAATTTGCCCATGTATCAAAAATAAAGCAGAAAAATACAAGTAGAAAGTAAGAAATAAGACTTATAACTAGAGACTTGAATAGTCTCACAGTGCTAGAAGGACAAAAATTAGAGATCAAGGATTGTTAAGAAAGAAGGAATATTATAAACACCACAGGATTTCAGATGAGATCTTTGAAGGGCTCTGTCCACAGAAATACGAGCAAAGTGGAAACAGATCAGCCTAAAACCCAGCCTTCTCTAGATCAAGATATCCCTGAATTCTGTCTACAAGGAAAAATTAATCCTCTCTGGAGGAAATAATCAGCCAAAGGTCCACAATTTTTCACGGACAATATATAATAGTAAACACACAAACAAAAGCTAACAGGTAAGGGAACTGAATGACTATTTGGAGATTATACATCTTCAACAATGGATTAAAGAATCAGACCAAAAAAATTAGTAAGAACAAAGATGTTTGAATAATATGAACAGCACATTTGGAGATGTCTGTCTATATATACAAGTATCTATATCTCTATATCAATCTGGGATCATTCAGAGATTCCACAGTTTTTCACAGACATTGTTTACACACACACATACACAAACCTATATTCAATTTAGAACCCAAAATAATAAAATACACTATTATTAGGTACATGTGGTATATTTCCCAAAACAGAACATCTGCTGGGTCACAAAATAAGACTGATACATTTTAAAGGAGTGAAAACATTTATTATATATTCTTGACTACTGTAGAATCAAGGTGGAAATCAACTCCAAGTGGATAATTACATAACTAGATACAGAAATTAATCAGAATATTCTAAATTCTTATGAGTCAAAAAATAAATTATAATGAAAATTATAAAATATTTAAAACTAAATGTTAATAAAGTATGGCATGTTAAAACTGTATAAGCATTATACTTATAAAATTTTAAATGTTTCCCCCTGAGATCAAGAATTAGATGAATATCTGATAACTTCACTTTTATATAACATCATATTAAAAATGCTAATCGGTGCAATAAGACAAGAAAGTAGTAGAAAAGTAAAATAATTATAAAAGCAAATAATGATGCTATCAATTGTTGGTGACATTAGCTTAAATAGGAAATGGAGAAAAATTCATAGCTTTAAAATGCTATGTATATAAAAGGAAAAATTATAGACAATCAATAATATGAGTATCTATCAGAAGAAACTCTGCAAAAGAAAGTATAGAAAGGAAAGTAATCAATATAACCTGGAATGAAAATAAAATAGAAAACTTAGAATAGAGAAATTAACAAAGCCAAAAGTTGGTTTTTGAAAAGACTAACAAAATTTAAAAAGCCTTAGCAAAGCCATAACAACAAAAAGGAGATGCCACAGATTACTATTGTCAGGAAGGGCATCATAAATATCCTACAAAAAGTAAGTAAACATGCCAGTATTTTTAGAAATTTAGACAAAACGTATAAATTTATTTTAGAATAGAACTCCTTAAGCTAACATAAGAAAAATATAAAATCGGAATGGGCTTATAATAACTATTTAAAAATTGAATCCTTAATTAAAAATCATGTCACAAATAAAATCTCAAGCCCAATTACCTCCAAATGTAATTCTTCCAAATGTTTAAGGAAGAAATATCACCGATATTACACAAACTGTTCCAGAGAAGGCAGGGTAATTTCTCAACTTATTGTTTGAGGCCAACATTCTTACTAATAAAACCTTTTGAGAACACGACAGGATTAATAACAGCCAATTTCTCTCATGAACACAGTTTAAAAAAAAAACTTAAATGAACTACTAGCCAATAGAATCCAGTGATTTATGAAATCACTAAGAGGAATTTATTTCTGGAATGTGAGACTGTTTAAACATTTTAAAACCAATCAATGCAATTTACCACATTTAAAGAACAAAGAAGAAAATCCCTATAGCCATTATACTAAACACAATATAATAATTTGATAAAATAAAATATCAATTATAAAAAATTCTTAGCAAGTTAGGAATACATAGAAGGAAACTATCTTAACCTAGTAAAAGATACTCTCCTCAAAACAACAACAAAATTAATAAGCATTATGCTTATAAAATTTTAAATGCTTCCCCCTGAGATCAAGAATGACATTAATATCTGATAACTTCACTTTTATATAACATCATATTAAAAGTGCTAAGCAGTACAATAAGACAAGAAAGTAATAGAAAAGTGAAATAATTATAAAAGTAAATAATGATGCTATCAGTTGTAGGTGACATAATTGTGCATAATTGTGCATCATAAAAATCCAAAAGAAACTATAGGAAAAATAATTGAATCTTAAAAGTAAATGTTTTAATAATAAGTCTATATAGAAGTTTACTGAATTTCTATATTATAGCTACAATTAGAAAATTACAAATAAATCATAAAATTTAAATAGCATTTTAAAATCGTCAGAAATAAATATGATGAAAGGTGCACAAGCCCTCTTTTCATGAAATTTTCTAAGAGAAATTTAAGATGAACTAAATAAAATATACAGTATTCCTAAATAAATGCATTATTATAAAGATAGTAGTTTTCCATGTTGGTCTACAAATTCAATGCAATCCTATCAAAATTCCAGAAGGTATTTTTTGTGCAAATTTACAAGTTCATTTAAAAATATATATAGAAATGCAGAAGGCAGTCTTGAAAAGAATGTTAAACTATCTGGAGAACTACACTATCGGTTATCAAGACATATTAAAAAGATAGAGTTATTAAAAGAATGTGATGTTAGTGGATGACAAATGAACCAATGGAACAAAATAGTTTAGAGACAGACCCACACAAGTCATCACCCAATTTGCATCAGAGATGCCTGTTCAATGCCGTGGAGAAATGAATGGTGTTCTAAATAAATGATGCTAGATCAGCTGGGCATCCATATGGAAAAAATAATTTTGAAACATGTCTCAGGCCATTTACAAAAACTAATTGCAGATATATTGTCAGAGGTGACCACCCAGGATTAATTATAGATTAGTGGGAATGGGTAGAAGCTCAACCATAAAGAATTAAGAAATGAGGAAATGGTATGTATGATAGGGGACAGAGCATACAAAATCTACATTTTACAGGAGTTTGAACTGTAAAGAAAATTGCATAGTAGTGGGAACTAAGGATATTTGACACAATATGGGAAGAGTTCAGAAGGAGGTAGAGACTGAAGGTAAAAGAGAGGCAGTATATTTGATGGAGTGAAGATAAAGGTCGCTGAGGAAGCAAAACTAGAAAATGGGAATGAAAGGAGACTTTGTAGTCTGAATTACTCTCATATAGAAAAGAGCAGCAAAATTGTTAATTGTTTGTACATGATGTTCTTTGTGGTATGTAAACATTACTAACTCTTTTAGGTGGTTTGAGCCTTTTGTCATGCAATGGCTAGACGAAAATGAAGATGTGTCAATGGAGTTCCTTCATGGAGCACTGGGAAGAGACAAAAAAGATGGAGTGAGTTTAAATTACTGTCATGATTCAGTCACATTGCTCACTTTTAGGCTAATGGGAATTGTAAGGCTCGTTATTGTTAATTCAGTTTTGATTAATTCTGTAATGATCAAAATAAATTTAAAACACAGTTTTCTAAGTTCTGGTAAGAACCCTAGAGAACTGCTTAAATTATTAAAAAAACAAAACAAAACAAAAACAAAACACCTCTTTGCTCCAAGATTCTTTGTCCTTTCTTGAATTGGTCTTAATCTACAAGTTCCCCAAACTTGAACAAAAAATCTTTGTTGTCCTGGAACCTTTTAAGATTTCTAGATTAGGAGCGCTCTTCCAGGCCCTCAGCAGTAACTCAAAGTCTTGAACCACAAACGGCTTGCTAAGCTATCCCAATGCCTGTGAGGAAATAGAAATAGGAAGGAATCAGTCCCTCAATTCAGCAGTGGAAAAACCAAGTCGCAGCAGCTTGCCCCATGATTAGAGTTCCACCGCACTTTCTAGCAAAGGAGATAAACAATTTTAAAGTGGGTAAGCAGGCAAAGAATGTACATGAAATGGGAGATTCAGATGTTTCTGTGAAATAACGAAGGTTCTTTCTATGTCCCCTCATATCTTATTGGGATGATTTCACCCCCTCTCTCCTCAGTTCCAGCAGACATCTGATCATGCCCTCTTCTCTTGCTCCGTGGTTGATGTCTTTGCTCAGCTTAATCAGAGCTTCGAGATTATTAAGAAACTGGAATGCCCTAATCCTGAAGCATTATCTCACTTAATGAGAAGATTTGCAAAGGTAGGTTAATGGAATGAATCTTTTCTTTTCTGGGACTGTGGCAACCTGAAAATTGCTGTTGTTTTGTAGTACCAGTCTTCTCTGGCACAACTGTCCCAGTTTATTTGTAATGCTATACTAACGGGTTCAGTTGTCTTCAAAATCATCATCTGATTTCCTATACTATTTCTTTCATATGAATTAACCATTTTTAAGCATATTTATTGATGACTCAGTCAATTATAATTGAAGGGATTACCAAATTATTTCAAATGTAGTGTTTTCTAGCTGAAAGTAAGGCTTGGCAATTTCTATTCAAATTAGCAAGTATTTTTTAGCAGACATTGTCCTAGAGTAAAATGTATATTGGAATTGGAATCATGAAAACTGAGTTCTGATTAAAAATCATCCAGTAATTGTAGTTGAATGGGAATAGTTTCTTTTTTAATAAATTTAGTTTTCATATTTGACAGATTGATTTTGATAAACCAAATTTCTTCAAGGCCTCTTCCTCTCTTAAAATCTAAGGTAACATGTTATGTGCTTACTACCTTGCCAAGAGTTTCAAGAGAAAGATAAGAAATTTAAAAAGCAGTCTCTGTCCGTCAAATCTTAAAAAGAATTTCATATAATACGCGAGACCATATAACATAAACTGATTGAAAGATGCCATGTAAAGTGACACAATTCAACCTCAAGTATAGTTGGATATACAGTAAATTGAGCAGAGGGAAGTCTGATAAGAACTGAAATACACAAAGACTTCATGGTAAAAGTAGGGCTCATAGAAACTTAAAAAGGTGAACTTAGACTAAGCCAGAGGAATAGCAGAAACAAAGGGAGAAGAAAAGCTGAGAGTGACATGGCAAGAAGTGGGGGAAACAACCCTTTTTGAGAGCAGTGGAAAATGTTGGGAGAGTGAAGATGACCCAGATCTTGAAGAGCTCTGCTTTGAGAAATTTATACTTAATCTTTTGGTCAATTTAGGAAACACTGAACATTTGGATATTTCCATGTAGGGTAGTGACATGACAAACATAGTAATTTAAGGAAACTACTTACACAGTTATATGTCTGGCTGATCTAAATGTAAGTATGGCTCCGTGGGTTGAATGATGACTGAGGTTTTGGCTGTTCATTCAACGAGCGCTTACTGATTGCCTCATTTGTAAACTTTATAAGCTGCCTTGAGGGATGTAGTTATGAATAAGCATAATCTCTGACCTCAAAAAACTTGTAATGGGAGGGCCAAAACTGTAAACAACTATGTAAAAGTCAGATGCTATAATCAAGGCATCCCATGGGTTAAAATAGGTCCAGAATATATTTATATTTGACATGTTAAGAAATAAGGAAATGCCAAAACCCAATTTAAATTGTGTAATATTTAAGATGTTATGTTAGTTTGCTAGGACTACCATAACAAAATATCACAGACTAAGTGGCTGAAACAACAGAAATTTATTTTCTCACAGTTCTGAAGCTAGAAGTCCAAGATCAAGGTGTCTGCAGGTTTGGTTTCTCCTGAGGCTTCTCTCTTGACTTGTAGATGGCTGCTTTCTGTGTGTAGGCATCCCTGGTATCTCTTTTTGTGTCAAAATTTCCCCTTCATGGGTGGACACCAGCAAGATTGAATTAGGGCCCACCCTGACAACTTTATTTTAGCTTACTTTTTATTATTGCTATTATTATTATTATTATTATTATTATTATTATTACTATTTTGTAGAGATGAGGTCTCACTATGTTGCCCAGGCTGGTCTTGAACTCCTGGGTTCAAGCGATCTTCCTGCCTCAGCCTCCCAAAGCACTGGGATTACAGGTGTGAGCCACCATGCCCGGCCTTTAACTTACTTTTAAAAAGCCCCTATCTCCAAATATAGTCACATTCTGGGGTACTAGACATAAGGACTTCAACTTAGAAATT
Organism: Tarsius wallacei; assembly: GCA_963574415.1. Taxonomy (NCBI): domain Eukaryota; kingdom Metazoa; phylum Chordata; class Mammalia; order Primates; family Tarsiidae; genus Tarsius; species Tarsius wallacei. Next base: position 52,169 of record CAUYQG010080703.1, on the reverse strand, counting down.
TGGGGGGCACGATTCAGCCCAAAACAGATGTGTGCATTTAACATGTTACTGCTTTACATCACAGAGACAACCACAATTAGTATATAACTTCATTTGACATTATCACAAAAAGTCTGAAATTAAGGTCCTTTATGAATGGGATATTTAGACCTGACCCTGCCATTGGCCCTACATCTTCGAAAAGTTTAAACCTGGTTGTCTGATTAATGGATTAGGAAAGACATCTTGCAGGAGAGAGCATGTTTATTAAATGTGGCCAAATAGTTGATTTTGAGGTAACAAACCCAGAAACTCTAAAGTTTAGCACCACAAAGATTTATACCTTGCTTATACAATATCAGATAAGTGTTAGTAGATTCTGCAAGAGAGCTATCCATCATTCTCTGACTCAGGGGTTCTATCCTGAGAGGTTCCAATGAGAAGAGACCATATAATTCCTGGAGGGCTAGTGGAGTTAAGGTCGGAAAATTAGGCCCATGTTGTCAAGAGCCTTAAAGAACAGGCAAACTGGCTGAACCTATTTGTTCTTTTTTTAATGAGAAGTCAATGAAGCTTTTTAGGCAGACAAGCTGTCAGTCTAAACTGTATTAAAATATTTATTTGCCATGAATTATTTTGAACTCAAATATTTATTAATTAAGAAGACTAAGCTCTCACTTTTTATAACAGCTACAGTTTACTTATTTGGACCATTCTCAGAGATGACTTTCTTAGTACCCTTAGATGACTCCAATTTTGCAATATGGTAATATCTGTAGAAGAATAATTCTAAAAATTATCCAGGTCTCTTTTTGATCAGCAGCTGTGTTGTGGAAGAATGCCAAGAAAAGAATGAAACTAGGTTGTTAGGGATAGTGTTTGAAAAAGTATGTCACATGCTATTCTTGGAATTCTGTAGAACTTGTGGTGGAAGCAGGTTCATATGGAATGGTGAACTGGGATTCCTAGACCCTGGGCTCCAGTCTGCCTGCCACCCCTTAGTAGCTCTAACCTTTCTTCAGCTGTAAAACTGACTGCTGGGAGTATAACTGAATGGCCTAGACAGAAATATATGAGTACAAGAGTGGAAGATCACAAAGAGGGTCGTATTATAACCACACTCATTCTCTGAAGCGAGAAGAAAGGAAGTTGCTCCATCTGTCACTGAGGAAATATATGCTTTTATTGGCAGAATAAAATAATTCAATTAAGGTAAACTTTTTTTAATCCATGAAAATTCAATGATACCCAATTATCAAAAGGAAATAATATAAAAAAAGTGCAAAAACATTTTCTGAGAAAGCAGAAATTAGTAATTTCCATTGAAAAGTAAATTGTTTTGTTAGAATGGTTTAAAAGCTCAGACCAGCATTCCTCTTTTTAATTCTTGCAGTGACTTACAATGCAAAATAAAAAATAAAATGCAAAATTAATTAAACACATAAATGTAAAAACAAGTATGCCTCATTCAAATCCATTAGACTGGTGTCAGTCTTTTTATCTATAATTTGTATTTTATGTGATAAAGTAGATTTTGAAAGTTTGTGGTTGCAATAATTAGCCACTTTACAATAACTGCAAGCTATTGGAATTTGTTCTTATTACCTGAGATGTGACCTTTGGTCTTGAAAACTCTACCCTTCTTACGATTGGGATCTTTGTTTGAAAATAATACTGAAATCATATTCTGTTTCTGGGACTTACATTGATTTAAGTTATCTCTTCTAGACGAGACATGTTAATGATATCTTCAGACATTTGAGAAGATTTAGCATTCTGGAGTGGAATTTAAAGGGACAATTTGTTCTTACTAAAGAGTATATAAGACTCAAAAAAAGTACCAAACTAAATGCCTCAAATTTCATGTCAGGAATATTCGGAAACTGTGATGGTGATAAAACAGGCACATGAGTAGCGAATATTCCTGTGATTATACTGCTGCTCTTGACAAGTATGGTTAGTTTAATTTTAAAAAGAGATATGAAGTAGTGATATCTTTACTGTTACCTAAAAACAATTCAACAAATACTGAATCCTGGGTATGAGTCTGACTGTCTGCCAAGTGCTGGACATACTGTGGTAGGTAATAATATACAGTATTCTTATTCCTTGTTCTCTGGGAAATTAATCCTAATTTTTTTAAATGATAATTTATTCAGCATTATCATATGCTAATATGTATGTATAAACATATATTTTTGCATTTATACTAATATATACTTTACAAAGTATACTTTATATAAATTGTCTTGCTTATTCTTCACAACAACCCCATGAAATAGTACTATTATTTTCCCTAATTTTTTACACGATGAAACAAGGTTAAAAAGTTTAAATAACTGGGACAAGGCACCCAACTAGAAATGATGTGAACAGAATGCTTTTAACTACTATGCTATACTCCCTTCTCATTCTGGTGTGATGAGAAATCAACTGGTAAATTGGAGAGTAGAATTCCACCATTTATTTTTAGCCTCAAGGCCAAGCCTAGGCATTAGTGGTTGAAGAAATGATGGACCCCATTTTATGTTGGATGCGTTAAAATACAGTACAGAAAACACTGAAGTCAAATTTCTAATGTTACTCAACCAATATGGCAGTCTTCTTGTCCTTGTGTTGCTCTGATACTTACTATATTGTTTCATGCATATAATATGAATGAAAAGATAGATTTTGAATGAGGGTTCTTATCTTACTAATCATAAGAGCAGTACACTAGATGGAACACTGGAAGTGTTAACAGGACATTTAGCCTACTCCTACTAACATGACATTAGCTCAGGAAGTCACAATGCCTTTGTGTGAGTAATTGATGACCCTCTCACTCAATGTTCCACCAGTAGCTGCATGTCAAATCAGAACTGATTAAGGCTGGGAGATATTTTAGTCATCCTGTCTGATCTTTTTAATGCAACAGAATCACTTGCTTTACTACCACACTACTATTAGAAATTCATCTTGTTTAATCTGGAGCTCTTTGAAATGCAGTTCTTTTGCTGCATTCATGAAAAAGCCCTCTACTCCTCATGACTATGCCTTCATATAAACTGTGCTTTATTATTGAACAAGATGCAACAGCTCATACTAAGCTGTCTGCTGCCTCTCTCTCTCTCTGCACTGCCTTCACTTCTGGCAACAAACAGTTCCCCAAAGAGAAAATCATGACCTAAGCTCCCTCACCCAGAAGTCCTATCTCCAAACTTTGCCAGGTACGTCTTCCATCAACAGGTTCTTTCTGAAGAGTTACCTCCACCATGCCAGGCATTCCTTAAACATAGTATACATTGTAATCACTTGGAGAATTATTAAAACACAGACTGCTAGGGCCCACCTCTAGAGTTGCTGACCCAATAGAGCCAGGATGGGAGCAGAGAATTTGCATTCCAAGAAGTTCCCAGATGATGCTCACAATGCTGCTGATCCTAGAACTGAATTCTGAGAACCAATGAGTTAGAAGATGTGCTATGAGTAACTACTTACTATTATTAAAGAACTAATGTCTTATAGTCACTTGCTTAGTTGAATAAATTAGAATGAATCAAAGTTGCCTCTGAAATGTATATTGCACATTCTCATTTAAGTGTACTTTGTACTTTGTTAAGGATATGGGGGTTATTGCAACAACTCTTATAGGCACACAGCCTTAAACTATATTCTACATGACTGTACTGTACACTTTTTCTTAACTGCAGTCCATCCTACTTGCCAACCATTGGCATTTGTAGGCTAGTGCATGTGAGATCCCAGGATCAATGGTCTCTAAGCAGGTATTCAGGAGACTGGAGTTTTCCTGTGAAGTAGAGTCAAGCTGTAGACCATGGAGTATACCTTGAAAATAATCATAAATGAATGACTAGCTTCCCATTTCTTCTCCTGGAAAAAAAAAATGTCAGGCTGTTCAGAAAGTCACCCGGTGGATGCACAAATGGCACCAGATGTAGAAGAGTTTCATGCTGTCCAAACATTATCTTGAACAAGTTATGTCTGAGTTACAACAATCTCCTAATGTCAGGATTATAGCTTGCATTTGTTTAATGTTGTTGATGCAATATAGTAAAGTGATTCTTAAAGTTTATACCATCATTAAGAAACTGTAAATTGATAGTAGTGTTCATATGTATGAATGAATTAATACTTCTTTGGGAAGTCCCAAGTAGTTCAGCATTATATCTAAAGTAAAATTTGAAGAGGTGTGTTTGGAAGTTACTTCTGTCTTATCAGCCATATTTTCCTGAATTTACCAGTCTGCTGTTATCTGATAAAATTTTATATTTTTTAAGACCAACTTTCTATTTAAGTTGATGCGTATCATCACACTGCTGTGTATGTCTATGGAGTATCAATTTCCTATCTGCATGTTATTCCTAATTTCAGGTTTTTATTGTGATTTTAAAGGTCTATAAAACAAACTTATAGTCAATTTGGTGAATTCAGCTTTACAGGTTAAACATCTCTTCTTCAGTTTAACTTCTTGGAGTTTCTCCCCCAGTTGATTTTAAGCTGCTCAGAAAATTCACACAAATATTGTATAAAAAAGAAGATAAAAGCTTTTTTGTATTTATCTTTATATAAAAAGAGATGACACATTTCTGTTATTGTTGCTTTATTTCTTCTTTAAAAAATCATGTCTACTTTTGGCGTCTGATAATTCAATCTGTGTATAAAAGCAGTAAGATGCAAACTCATCAATACATCTTTAAGTAATTGAAAGAAAATTTAATTAACATGGTTCATTTTTCTCTGTTTTGCATAATTAATAAAAGCAGAGGGCATTCTCAGGTTCAAAAATAGTTATTAGAGAGAGGAAGAAAATGTAAAATTAGGATGAAAAAGACAGCAAGAGGGTAACTTAGCATGAACCTGTATAAGGTATATGTGAAACCACATACTCACCTGGGTAAAGTTCACAATGTTTTCTTTCTTAGACTATCAATAAAGTGCTGCTTCAATATGCTGCAATTGTATCAAGTGATTTCAGTTCACACTGTGATAAGGAGAATGTGGTAAGTAAAAATGTCTCTACTTTCAAGTATCCTTCTGTTGGGATTTATTTCCTCAAAGTATAAGTAACCAATAAATATTGTTTACTTTCTGTTATCAGACAGTAAGGTAAGAAATGGGATCTCAAGAAACTGTTTAAAAACATCTCTAGTAATTCTGAACTCGTTTAGTATAAGAAGGTTGAGATTGTTTTGATGCCTGCCAACTTGTGGTTTTCCATGTAGATAAGGAACAAGACTAGCATAAATTATTAAAAATCCATGTACCTGTAAAAGTTGAGAACTAGTCAGCTAAAAACTAGATAAGCATTGGTACAAACTATTTTTGTTTTGGCACTAATAATAAAAAAAGTGTAATTTAGTATTTCTGTTTTCAAATAAATTGAGGATGGTTAATGTATGGAATGATGTTGACTTTTACTCTTAATAATTAATATAGTCCTTTTTTAATGACTGAGAAAATTCAAACCAGTATTGCTATTTAGTCAATAAAAGACATAAAGAGAAGTAAGACAAACTAAAGTTATTTGGAATATAATGTGTTACTTTATGATGGACAGTGTGAAAGCCATCTTATTAAATCTGTAATATTAGAAGAAGTATGTTGGCAACATTGCAAGAATTTTAAAAAGAGAAGCACTGAAAAAAATACGTATAAAAAATTAATATGGAATTTGTAAGAGAAAAAGCAGTTTTCCCCCTCTCAAAAAAATCAGTTATCACTATCAGGCAAATGTAGAAGATTCTAAAGACAGCTACTAGTCTTCTCCCTGAAACCTCATTGACCTCTTGCTGACAGCTCACTAAGATAAGTCAGTCCTAATGGTTGTTGAGAATTCCTGGAGATGCTTCTTTTTTAAAAAATTAATATGCTGCCCAGAAATTTTATTAGAACTTCTTAACAACTCAAGCAGTGATTTCTAATTGTCATTGATTATAAATACTCTAAAACCAAGATAATTTATTTATTGAAAGCACATTATTTCTAATTAAAAGACATGTCTAAAGTATCATACTGAAAATCCAAACAGTGCCTGATAATTTCAGAAAAGATACTGTTTATATTAAGATGACCAAATTGAAGATTTTGAAAGATGGCTGTGAGCTACCTAGGTTAATTCCTGCCAGATAGAAAGGAAAATTAGCTTTTAAAAGCCTCTAAAAATTTCCATTTTCTGTGTTTACATTATATATTCTATTTTATACTGAAAAACACTGAGGTAAAAAATCATAAAACAGTATATACTGTATAATTTTATGTACTTTTCTATGTCTTATTTTTTTTAATTAAATTTTTATAAAGAAAAAAATCCCCTGAAAATATTACAACACAGAAACTTTTTTCTTCCCTCAGTGCTTTTCTTCCATAATTATTGATATCTTGACCAGCCTAATACTCTCACTTAAATGCCAAGTTTCATTTTAGCTTTTATTAAAGAAAATCACTTTGCTACTTGGTTTGTGCTTTCAGTTTAGACAAACTGAAGTGATTTTGTACATTTACATGAGTCCATGTGATTACTATTACAGATTTATTTCAATCACAAGGCCCTTGAAATTTGTACATCTCTCAGTATATCTATGATTATATATCTATTTCACCTGCAAATTGAACTAGAAACTTCTAAATCTAGACATTATTTAAGACATATTCATAACATTTGATTTCTTAGGGGTCAGAACTAAAAACCAGAGTTAAATAAAATGTCTATGTCCAAGCCTGTAATCCCGGCAATTTGGGAGGCCGAGGTGAGAGGATTGCCTGAGCCTGCGGGTTTGAGACCAGCCTGGGCAATATGGTGAGACCTCGTCTCTTCAGTAAATCAAAAAAATTAGTCAGGTGTGATAACGCATGCCTGTAGTTCTGGCTGCTTGGAAGACTGAGGTGGAAGGATTACCTGAACCCAGCAGGTTGATGTTGGAGTGGCCATGAGCGTGTCACTGCACTGCAGCATAGTCATGAGATTCCAACTCAAAAAAAAAAAAGTCTATGTCAGAATTTTTTTCTACTGTGACATTTTAAATTGGAAATGGGTCAAAACATATTTATCCATTTTATTCCACATTCCAACATATAACAAAGCATCACTATCTAAATCAGAAGTACTTATTTTGAATAATTTAAAAAATCTTTTTCAACTCAGACACTTTAGCCATGTAGGAATGGTGCTAGTCTGAACAAAACTGATTTTCACATTCACCATGTTTCAGTTTTCTGACTTTGTTCCAGTAGTTAGATAAAATAAAATACATTATGATATTTTCAAGAAAAAAGTCAAAATATACAAATAAGAAGATATGATTTGACTTCAAGCACAGGTCATTTTGTCCCACTAAACTCCTCAATAAGCAATTTCTTTGAATTAGGTTAATTCAAATCCCTTAACTATAGATTTCTTTTTTTCATTTATTATGAAGTTGTTTAAAGTAAGAGCTATATCATAATTAAATTTAAGGTAGATTTTTATAGTCTAGTCCTCAATAATGATTTGATAAACTGATTCAATAATATTGAACTTTAAACAGTTCAAGGTCAAAGAAAGCTTAATGAAAGGGGAAAGTCTCATATTTATTTTTATCTCTCTCTCTAGATAACTGCATCTGTTTTTTCTCTGTAGCCTTACTTGGGTCAGCAGTAATCCATGTCAAGTGACAATTGTCTTTTTCATTTGTTTTTAGTAGCTCTTTTTCATCAAAAAGTGTAATATTAAGAAGTCTTGGCAGTTAGTCTTTATTTATAAAGCTGATACTAGAATCCTGTTTTATGTGCAAGTAAGGATAAGCATGAATGCTAATGTAAGTAATTACCGAAAAGTTTACCAAGCTAACTTCAACCCATGGGAATCAAGGTGATAAAACCTTTCATCCATGAAGTCTTCCTGCTTCTTATTATGTCGTGGTCTTACTTTGACCTTGGATTTCTCCCTGATAGGATTGCCCAAATTCAAGCCAAATCTTGCCCTTCTGAACCCCCTGAAAATTTGACCATACTCACTTTGGAAAGAACTAAGCCTAGTTCAAGTAGTTCTCAGGCATGGCTAGTAATCAAATACCTTGTGAATCATTCTGTTTCAGTTTACTAAATCTGAATCTTTGGGGGTTAAATCTCAGATATCTGTGTTAAAAATAAGCATTTAAGTGACTAGAATCAAAGAAACAGAATAGAAGTTTAAAACTGTTTTCATAAATCGAAGTTAGGATGTGGTCACTTTAAGAGTCAAGTAGAAAGTTTTTCAGGTCAGTAATGTGGTCAGAGCAATAAAAAAGTCTTTCCACTAATGAGAGATAGCAACTTTCTGATGTCTCATGAGTCCTTTGTATGACTCTCTGATTCACTGTTGGCTCATTTCCCAGCAATGTGGAAAATATATCCATTTTCCATTCTTTGCCTGTTTTTCCCCTCTGATCTAATGGCTTTAGGGAATCAATGTACAATGTGCAAACATTAAATAATTCTATAACTATTCTGAATTCTGTTTTCTAATTATAAATAAATTAATTTTTACTATTTCAAGTTCACATTTAGTGTTGTCACAAAGCTTTACATCTTTGTTATTGTTATCTTTCTGCCTCCTTAGAAACAAGTCTAGAAACATTTAAAAAAAGAAAAGAAAGTTTTTTTTTAAACATGTATCATGTGTAAAGTGCTGTGTGGTAGTCTGTAAGAAATGCAGAAAAAGACACAGCAGCATGTACAGTGTATTTAAAGTTAGCTGGTGAGACAGTGAAAAGCAATTCAAATACAAAGTAATATAAAACAAGTAACCAAGTGAGTGACAAGATAAAATCTAGTAAAGATCTTACCTAACCTAGATGATAGATATGATACAAACAGGCAAAGAGGAAAATGAGAAGGGAAGCATGGATCAAAGTCAGAAACAAAGGTTCTTGAATACTAGCATGTGGTCTTTCTCTGTAGCCAGAGAGTCAGTTAAAAGTTTTTTGTTTTGTTAATTTTCTGGGTTTAAAAAATTAAAATGGTGTTTTGTTTTTTGGAACAGTGAAATAATAGAAGAATTTAAACTAGTATTTTCTTAAAGTGAATCGACATAAACAGAATGTGTTTAATTTCTAAACATGACATGCTACAATATTAAGGATGAAGAAAACTTTAGTAATAAGTCTTCAATGGTTTATGGTCTGAGTGTGTTATCAAATTTCAATCCTCAAAGCGGCTTTATATTTTTTCCTTTCCTTTCTTAGCTTTCAAAAACCATAATATTAAAATAATATAATTCTTATATTTGCTGAATATAATGTTATCACTGATAACTATTTGCTACTACTTTTAAGTTAAACTAATTCAACAATTTAATATATAAAGATTACTCACCATACTCTTTTTTAAAAATTTAAAGCCCTGTATCTTGATGAACAATATTCAACAATTGCGGGTCCAACTGGAAAAAATGTTTGAATCCATGGGAGGGAAAGAGGTGGGTATGTTTTTATTCCTACATTTGCCAAATACCTACTTAGAGACTATTAGCAGCATATCTCTTGCTATGGAAAGTTCCTTAATCAAGTTTTTACACGGTTTAGCTATGAACAAGAAATGATAATAATCTGAAATCCAATTAACAACTAAAATTATTATTATCCACAACAGAATACTTTAGTAAATACATTAGAAGTGTGAATGAAGGAGGAAGATAGTTAATAGCCTTTTGTCATGTGTGTGTGTGTGTGTGTGTGTGTATGTGTGTGTATAGTCATATACACACACATATATTTGTATGCTAATGATGTAAAGATTCACAAATTGTAAGTGTTTTGTGTCAGTTTGATATCAGTGTTTGTTTTGAAATATGCCTTGTGATGCTAGTGGTTTTAGATGTACCGTTGTTTTATTTTTCACATTGAAAAAGCTCTGTCAAAAATGTGTTGTGTGCTGTGTCTGTAATGTGTCATGTCTCTGTCCAACATCTTATACTTGCAATTCCATGAGCAGAAGAAGGAAGGAGAAAGATTCTTTTATGAGGTTTGTGATAGTAAGCATCTTATCCTTTACCTGGCTGTTTCACCCCCCAACACCTAAAGGCCATTTCACTTTCTACTTATTCTCATTTGCTTGTTTGGAACAGACAGACAGTAAAATACTAGCTGTGTGCCCATTTTTTCCTGCCTGCCTCAGTCTTCTTTCACAAACTCACCTGAGCATCTGGAGATTGAGGATTGGAGAAGGTGTGCTGAGAGGGCGGGTCATGAAGCATGGATTCTTCCCCTTTCCATGCTCCCGTAAAATAATACCAAGGGCAGCTAAGTCAAGAATATGTAGATGAATAATTCTGCTTAAGATTTGTTTACAATGTTTCTTACTATGGTAAAGTTCATGAGATGTATGAGATGTATTTAAAGCTAAGCTGGATTTCAAAGCAAATATTGCTTGTATTTCTAAGTTTATGATGCAGGAAATACTTCTTTTAAGATTGGCCTATTCATGTGTGATTTTGTTTTTAACACCAAGGAGGCATTTATACATTTTTCCCAATATTTCCTTTCCAGTATTTTGAAAAATGGATTTGCTATTTAGCATTCTACAATTGAGAAGCAATAGAATACATGTTGAAGGTGCAAAACTTTTAAAAAAAAAAGCTTGTATGAGCTGTGTTTTCATTGCAATCTTCATTTAATTATATAAAATAAGGCTTCATTCCCTAAAGTGTGTTAATGCTTTTTTCAAGGCTTGAGGGCATCAATCTCATTTTAAAATTCCTCATGCTGAATTAGGTGAACACAAGCAATTAGGAATCATAACTGGAGATTTTCTTTTTAATTTCAGTCATGTTTTATATTCAGACTTTAAGTCCACTTAGTGTTTAGAAAAGTAGTGAAGAAATTATTGGTTTCTTGTGGGAAATACTGTCTGCTTTCAGTGAATTTTAAAGACCACAAATCACTTAAAAATAAATTTATATTTAAAGTGTCATATTTCCAGAAGTTTTTCTCTCCTTATGCTACTATTTTATTACTGTCCTATACTGAATGCTAGAATGGATAATATATTGCTAAGATGAATTTAATCAGACAAATTAGAAAAGACAGACCAGTCAGACAAATTAGATCTGTATTTAAGGGAAACTGTATGGGGCAAGCAACCTGCTAACTAAATATTATATTAGAAAGTGGCTTGTTCACCAATAAAAATAGACTTCTTATTTCAGATAAAACTACCAATTTGAAATATACAGTTTTCATATTATAAATTCAATGTAAAATATATGGCTTTCACAGAACTCTTCTTTTTACTGAAGAAAATAATGAAAATAGAAATACTGAGCTTAATGCCTTCTCCTTTATAAGTCTTATAATGTCCACTTGCAGAACTTTTCAAACATAATCTAAAGTTAAAATTTAATTAAATAAATAAGGGGAATGAAATGAATGCCTTGCTCCTAACAATGTAATCTGTTGGAGGGACATCATTGACCCTAACTCTTTCCTTTTCCTACTTTTAAATATTTTTCATTTTTTTCTTTCCTCTCTTTACCCTCTTCAGTGCTCTCTTGTCTCTTTTTCTATCATAGATGTTCTCTCTTGTTTTCTTTCATTTTCAACTCTTGTCTTCTATTGTTAAGAAAAAGTTTTAGGCAGGCCCAGTCAGCATTGGCATAAGGATTGATAAAATTTAAGGAAGAATCAAGACCCACATTCAAGTCTTAGTGTAACATGTGTCCTCCTAGACAAAAATCAGCTTAATTGATACAGAATTATGTTAGAGTTTCTGATTGTTCTAGTACCTCTAGACAACAGAATTTCAAAATAATAGAGTTCTTCCCATAAGGTTTTCTATATAAGACATATCTAAATGGATTCCTTAACTTGAAAAGAAATTGATTGAAAATGACAGAATTCAGCCTTTGATATGAGAAGTACATATGACACTCAAGACAGACATATTCAACAGTCCTTAAAAGTTATACAACGTTTACTAAAACCAATTCCCAGTTTCTCCCCACAGTGGAACTGGTTATAAAGCTTTGACAAGTATTGCTAAGAAAAACTTTCCACTTAGACATTATTCTTCTTTTAAGAGATTGAATTTATTTTGTTCCCCACCATGTGTGCTAAGATGTGCACTTCTTAGCAAATTCAATTGAATAGCAAATTATTGCTTATGCGCTTGCTCAAAATAGTTTTTAATGCTATGTGTTTGTTAGTTGGCTTCTAACAACAGCATTGCTTGCCTCTAATACCGTCTGCAAAGTGCTGGCTGTTTGCAGGCATGGCTGCATGATGCTGCAGCTCTCTGCCACTTTAACCTGATTACTGTGCTGTTGGGCAGCTGTTTTTTCTTTACAGGATCAGCCTCGTGTAACCCTGGAAATAGAATTAGTGTTTAAACCCATTTTTTGGTGAAAAAACTCACTCCCTGTATGGAGCCCAGGATGGAAACATGGCCTAACACTATGAAAGTCTTGAGATTATGTTGTTGACAATGGCTTCAAAAACTATCACTTAAGTAATCACTGTCAATCAGCTTTATGCACAATATCCCATGGACCACATCAGCACATTTATTTTCCTTATTTAGGGAAAAAATTCAAAAGAAAAACGCAAACCAAAAAATGTATTCTCCCTTAAAGTAAACACTTCTCTGTATACAAATCTGTTTTGGCATAACATCTCTGATTCCTAGAGAGAACATAGAAAAAATATCTCACAAACTATGAAGAAAAAATAACTTTTAGAAATGAAGGTCAGAGTCTGTTTTTTTTTTTTTCTCTCTCTCTTTTTTTTCCACCTCAGATAATTATTTTATGTGGATACAATTGTGAGTATCACTGTACTAAAACAAGAGCCAACACATGTTACAGACTAACATGAGCTAAAAGTTAAATTATTTATACCACCATCTTCATACTGTCCTTTTATAACAAAGTAACAGCAAAATGAGTGTCAGGATACTTTTAGTAATTTTCCTTTATTGGTGAATACTATTGTTTTATTAACTTGTAATAACTCAAAAATAAAACATATGAGGGAGACCTCAAAATACCTCAAATTTATTTATAAATAATTGCATATTTAGTCACATGTTAACACTTCAGTTACCTTCAAAGTCTCCATTTAATGCAATACACCTATCACAATGCTTTTTCCACTGTTCAAAATGGTTTTTGAATGCATCAGTTTTGATACCTGTTAGTGCTTCACCTCTTCCACTTCCACAAAACATCTCCCTTTGATGACATTTTTTCATCGGGGAAACAACAAAAAAAAGTCACTTGGGGCATGATTAGGTGAATAGGAAGGGGGAAGCATGGGGATCATGCCATTTTGGTCAAAAACTGCTGAACTCTCAGTGCAGTATGGGCAGGTGCACTCTTAAATCACCCATCATGAAATGGGCAAATGTGCTGAATGACTCTCCAAAAACACTTCACTGAAGCTTAATGTAGCCTCTCGACAATGTTAGCTGATACACTGATGCCAATGGAGTCCTAGAACCTTTTCTTAGTAGGAGAAGTATGTACTACAAAGGTCCTGCCCTTCAAATAATAATTCAATTTTTTTAATTCCCTCATCATATTTTAGCTTATATTATTGTAATAGTTTAATTATTTCATTAATATAACTCAGTATATATCAACTGCAAATAAATAGTCTGTATTCATTTCATGACACAAACATGTTGCTACAGTTCATGAAAAAGACTTAGTTATACTTCCTTGATCTACTGTCTGATTTGTACAAGTATTCGAAAAAAATTTAAATCATTCAAAATTTAATTTATTTTCAGAAAGTCATAGATATGGGTTATGCAACTCTTGTATTGAACTTGTATTGTAGTTATTTATTTAGAAGATGCATTATTTCTTCACAATATTAGTACAATCATTTTAAGTGATACAATCTGTAGTTATCCATAAGCCTGGTAACTATTGGCAGTACTTCAAATCATAGTAGCGATCATTAAGGCATTTAGGGGAAAGAAGGTGTTGGCTTGTTCAGCTAAATTCTTTAATACTGCTGACTATAAGGCAGACCAATTAGGTACAATGATAATAGTATGTTTATTGATACGTCTCAAAAGAGGACTGAATCTTCTGATTCATCTTATTCTCTCTGAGAATAACTTTCACATACATTCAGACTAATTAGAACTGGGTAATTTGGACTATTATTCCATTATCTAAAAATATGCATATTTAATGAGTAACTTGTTATTCTTTTGTTTCAAAGACATATGGCTACATCTTTAAAAAAAAATTTTTAGTGATGTCTTTGATGTATCAGTTAGAGATTGCATTCAACTGCCCAAAAGTATGTGTATGTAGGTAACTGAAATTCAACCTAAAATTTATTAGTTAATATGAACTCTAAATAACCCCAGACTAAGAAGGAAAATTAGCCTCAATCATTCATCAATTGCCACTATCCTCTGAACTCTATTGCTGAGGCAAAGGGGATTGAAGATCACTGCTTTAAAGGAATTAATATTCCATGCCAATAGTTCTTAAACTTCATCATGCATCGGAGCTACATAGTGCTCGTATTCACACCTCACTGAACTCCACCCCAGAGTATTTGATTCTGTAGGTGAGGGCCCTATAATTTGCATTTGGAACAAATTCCAAGATGATACTGATTCTACTGGTCTAGGACCCACACTGAGAATTACTACTCTATGCTTTTAGAAAAGGAACTAGATAATTAGAAAATAGTTCAGGATATACCTTTGTCTTATCTGTGCATCACCCTTTACTGGTCTACTTTCTATGTTTTGAATCTTGAGAATATGTGGGATTTCAATGTGTTTGAAAGGGAATTGAGACAGCATGCAATTGTGAAGACAAATATTTTTATTAAAGACTATAATAATTTCAAAACATAGGTAGCCAGTTTGCAGTCATGTACAAAATTCCTGCTTTTTTTTCTGTGCTTTACGCTTACAGTTTACGTATAATCTTATAAATAGTGGTGTTACAGTTGTACAGAGGCGAAATTTTATGTTCAGGCTTCTGATCTGTCTCAAATTTTCTCCTTAATATAGGTAGATATATAAGTTACTAGTTGATAAATTAATGTGACTTAGTGTGCTTTTTAAATATTTTTCAGCCATTACAAATTATAGAAAAAAGTAAGTTATAAAATGTATATTAGGCATCATTAGATAATGGACAATTTCAACTAGCTACGTGATATCTTCCTTTCAGACCCCAAATTGTTTCCTAAAGCAATTTGCAAAGTTCTTTCTATTTAGCTTAAGTATTCATTGTTGTCTCCTTGTATGTACTGTATCTGTGGGGTGAGGGGCAGTCAGGAATTGGGGTAAGAAACAAAAATATATTTTAAAACATGCTTTGTTCTCAAGAAGAGTACAAGGAGTAAGAGACTTGGTGAAACAACAATTAAAGCAGAGAAATATTTTAATACTTTGTGAAAAATGTCCTGAAAATATCCAGATATGCCCCACATCTCTCTGGACTACTGCAAGCATCTCTTTCCCTTGGGACTGATGGATGCATAAAAAACAGAGGTCAGAGCACACTAAACATGAAGATAGAACTTACTCTTTTATTAACTAATTCAACAAATATTTGTTTTGCTGAGTGCCTATATTATAAGCTGTAAATTTTACTGGAAACCAGAGATACAATAATTATTCAGACACAGACCCCACCCTTAAGGTATTTAGAGGTTATTAGGGAAACAGAGCAATTAAAGATATAAAGTTTGTGAGAGAAAAACAATTCTTTCTAAACTTGAAAATATCCTTCAAATGACCGTTGTAGTTGTTATATCTTATCCCCCAACAATTTGCAGAATAAAATTAAACCTCTAGCCTTTTATTGTGTAAATAAAGCTCAAAGATGAAATGTCATTTGGCTGAATTCAGTAAAAACAGCCAGCTATTTTTGTTTCATAGCACCAGATAACAAAGATAATTGAATTTTTGAAGTGCTAGTTTTATTTTGGCAGCATGCAGATATTGCATGGTTTCTTTCTCCTTCTAATCATCTCTGCGATTAGAATTAACAAATTGAACCTAATAGAAAATTAAGAGAATAATGAGGAATAGAAAGGCAAATTGTATTATGGTGATTTAATAAATATGTTTGAGAACCTAGCACTACTACTACATATAGTTCAGTTAACAGCTAAGCTTGTGAAATTAAGAAAAGATGCTACTGAGGAGGTTGAGAGGTTTCTGGACTGGTAACCCATGTTAAAAAGAAATACAGACTCAGGCACGTGCTGCTTGTTAACCTCATTCCCCAGAGCATTTGAGAGAGCTCCTAGGGTCACTCACATACGCACATACCACCAAATCTCTTTTTAAACTAATCTCTCTCTGAATCTTAAAAAATGTTAAAGAGAGAGGATACATATCACAGCCAGGAGGGAGAGAAATAGAGTTTCCCTTTAAGTGCCATGTTCTATAAGAAATCTATTTCGCTATCTTGTGATCATCTTCAATTGCTTAGGCCTGCCCTAACAAACCATAAATCAATGCAGTCACTAGTAAAATTTAACTTCTTTAACCCAGTCAATCCTCTCTCTTCTTCTGCCTGGCAGAGTAGTCCTAAGGCTCCCAGTGCTAATGGCTCACTGAGAGTATTCTGACCCCAGCACTTGATGTTCAGCAGGTACTGAATTCCGCTGGTTGACAGGACTATATTCACATTGTTGAACAGTGGTTCGTTGTGAATTCAGGAATGTGAATGAACAGCCAAATGGGAAAGACAGAGTACGGCAGGGGGGAAAAGGCAATATTTACACAATAAAATTCTAAACATAAAGTATCTCATTTCTTTTATTCCTGACTTAACCCAACTCTGTCCAGTTTCATAGTAAGTCAGCCAATAGATGACTCTAATAAGCCTTAAGTTCCTTTCCAGTCATTATCATACTTGGGAATTTTTTTTAAGCATTTTTAGAAGATAATTTCAAAGGAACTAGCTTCTAAAAATGCTGCTCTTCAATCCTCATGTGAATTCAAAAGCATGACACATTATCTGGGTCTTGATTTTGCCCAACTATAAAAAAGAGAAGTTGAACTGTGTGATTTCTGAAGTTCATTATCTTTCTGAACATCTGTAGTTAAAAGGATGAGGACCTTGTTAGCAATCAATAAAGTAGAGGAATAATGTGTGTGTTGTAGATGAGTAGAAGGAAAATGTTCACACTAAGAGAAAAGAATGTCATGTCACTTATCTAGGGCTTTAAGGTGTAATTTAAAGAAAAACATTTCAGAGAAATAGAAATAGAAAAATCTAAAATTTGCTACATATTCACTAACTCAAAGCTACATTGAATAAATTATAAAAGATAAGGCAATATATTTTTTCCTCAGTCGTCTAGGCTGAAGAACCTAACTTGACATATCTCAAAGGCATTTGGTTGATTTGAAGCACAATGACAGTTGGATTTACTGCATACTCACTTTAATTAGGATGGAAGACAGCTACTGATGTTCAACTTTTTAAAACCAAGAAGTCAGAAGCATGGATTTATATAACTGATACTTCCAAGCATAACATTCATGCAAATCTGAATAGGATAAAGAAAATGCCATAGTCTATCTTTGAAAATGGTCAAATGAGTTCTTAGAAAGGGTCTCTCCTAAGAGGAATTTTTAAAAGATACAAAAACAAAAGGATAGCTTTGTTAGAGCTGGACACACGTGTTTGCAATAGAGAGAACCATGTATTCTTTTTATTTCTGAAAACATACCACAGATTCCATGCAGGCAGCAATGGGCATTTCCGGGAAAGTACCCTACTGCTGGATTCAATAGAAATTTTTCACTGATTTCTCAATCATATATTTTAAGTTGAACTAGGCCTTATCAGATGAATAGGTCAAATGGAAGAGTTTGAGGAAAATAACCTTTCAAAATAAAAGAAATAGCAAGAGCCCAGATAAAATTATTAGAAATTGCTTGAAGTGATTCCTTGGTTGAAAGCTAGCCTGAGGGGTCAGCAAGTGCCCAAATCATATTTGGGCTTTATTGAAACAACTCTGGGAACAGACAGGAGGATGCAAGGTAAAAATAGGAAACAAGAGCACAACTTGTAGATGATTAAAATAGCCTAGATGAGAAAAATACTGAATCAGGAAATGAAGAGAACAAGACAGATGGAAAAAGCATTTCATAGATATCACCAATTCTATTTAGTATCTAAGTAAGTATGGAAAGAAGAAATTAGAAGTCGAAGATGACTTTCACATTTCTGCCTTAAACAATTGTAGGTCATTAACCAAATCAGAAAATAAAATAAATTAAGATTTGACAGGTAATAATGTTTGTTTTGATATGCTACAATTGAGGTTTGTGTGGGCCATCACAGTGGAAGAGGCTACTAGGCACTTAGGAATATAGACATGATATTCAGGCAGTGTGTGAAGCCTGTAGATAATAGATTTGGGGGTCATTAGCAGATAGGTGGTAGTTGAAGCCATAAGCATGAATTTGATTGTTCAAAGAGATTGTAAAGTAAAAAGAAAAAAAGTCTGAAAAAGGAAAATTAAAAGAACTAGTATTTGAAGAAATAAGGAGTAAGAAAAATCAACAAAAGAAATAAGAGATAAATAATGGGCAGCTAGAGAAGCAAGGAAATAAAAGCTTGAGAAATAGGGTAAACAACAGTGAATGAATGAAGGCTGAAGAAGATAAATGAGATTCTTGCAATTAAGAAGTCATTGGTGACCTATATGGGAACATTTTAATGGTGCATCCAGAGCAGAAGTCACATTGCAGAGGATTAATGAATGTTTAAGAGATAAGGATGTGAAGTCATCAAGTTTGATACTATATTGTGAGCAGTTTGAAGGTCAAGAGAAAGGAAGATATTAGCTAGATGTCAATAAGAAGGTAGTTCCAAATAAGTATGGTTTTTCTATCATTATTTTTCTTTCATTATTGTTCTGTTTAATTTTAATGCAAATGTTATTTGAGCATATTTATAGAATAACATAATAAAATTAGTAACAGAGGGATTGAGAAGATAATTGATAGATAATTGATGGAATAAAGTCCAAAAGAAAGTACTGAGAGCTCTAGCAGAAGAGCATTTGTTTTTTGTAAATGAGGTTCTTTTTCAAAGAAATAGTGGTAAAATTTGCATTTATTAAATGATTTAACATAAAAATATTAAAAAGTATGTGAAAGCCACCACCAGACTAATAAGCAAATTTTGGACTCTGGGGAGATGAAGGCTAGGAAGTGGCCCTTCCTGATCTATACTTTTTTAAACAAGCACAATGATGAGCTGAACACAAGGAAAGACGGCCTAGGAAAGAAAGACAATGAGATAGTGATAAACACTGTGGAGAAGAAATAAAATTCACACTAAAAATTAGTTTTAATTTCTTCCATGTAATTTTTTTTTCAAGAGTTCATAGTGAGCTATCTGAAGAGTTTAAATGCCACTTTGCAGCCCACTGGTTTGAGAATCAGTTTAACAATTGCTGTTGTAAAAGGGTGAAATAACATATATTCTCTTTAGATCCAAGGGAAATCATCTGTGCTGGAAAAGAAACAAACTTGCAGAGTGGGTGTGGTAACCATATTTTCTGAACCAAAAAATATCAGAACATAATCTGACATGGTGTGGTAATTAGACAAATGTTTATAAATTAGACAAATATTTACAAATTAGACAAATATTTAAAATCAAAATTAACTTGAAAACTCTAGGTTGTACACTTGCTAAGGAATGAAAGATTTCAAAAGCAAAAATATCCTATTCATAGTCAATGCAAGGTATCAGTCCAAGAAGCAGCACCATTCTGGATATCAGAAGTGCTCCTGTGAGGGAATCTTTTATACTTCTGTCTGTCCTCATCTCCTACCTCAAACATTTGGTAAATGCCTATGCATGGGCACAGACATCCATGATAGAAAAGTAAGATAAAGTTGTGGAAGAGATTTGTCGGAGAGCAATTTGAAGAAAGCATTGCACACACAGTAATAGCAAAAAACAGTGATGCATAGGTTAGAGCTACTGACTGCCTGGGGCAAGTAACATTTGGGCAAAGATTGCAAAAGGACATGAGTGAATTGTCTTTTAAAGGAAAAGGAAAAATGAATCTTAAGGAAAAGAACTTAAAAATATCTTGTTTACTTGCTATCTTTCCCAGACAAGTTATTTATATTACCACAGCTCAATGGCATAAAATATCTCAATAGTGTAAAACCTCAGTTAATACTTGTGTGTAACTATGATTTATTCTTATCATTTAAACTGTGCTTAGATTTTAGAATCCCCAGAACCCTTCATAGACTGTTGTTTTAAATTCAGACTTTGACTCAGTATCCTTACATTTTTATCAAGCATCTTCCTCTTTACACAAAACCTGTATTTATTTATTTAGTCACCCAGTCAATTAAGGTGTTCAGGTACATATGCTAATTTTGTTTCTAATTTAGAATAAACTTATTAACTGTAACTTTTGAATGTTTGAATTTTTCCTGTTCTTTTTTCCTCTCTTTTTTCTATTTGCTTTTAACAATTACTCTAGATAACTGGTCCAAAAATGATTCGAGTTAATTTTGATGTTACTACATACACAACTAGGCTAAGTTTTAAACCTTTATGGAAAAAAATTAGGCTGTCTTTTACCTTTACAAAATAGCCAATTTTAAAAATATGCTATTGGTAATTTAAACAATGGCTCATTCTTTTAATTTTAGCACTTTGGAAGGCCAGGAGCTTGAGTCTGGCCTGGTTCAACATAGTGAGCCCCTGACTCTACAAACAAACAAACAAAAAATTAGGCAATGAACTCTCAAATCCCAATCTATTACTTCTTAAATCTTAAGAAAATTTTTAGAAGTAAGGAAAATTCCCTCAATTTGGGTCCATAAAGTAAAGCAGAAGAACTCAAGAACTAATAATTTTTCTGCCTAAAGAGATTGTTTTAGAACTAGGTGAGTATAATAAATTTCTCTGCTTGACATGTCTATTATTTTTTGGACAACCAGCTTACAAAAACACAGTAAACAAACAGGATGAAATTTTCTAAAATGCTTGGTAAAGTATGTGTTGATTCTTCACTTTAAATATAAAATCTATTAACTGCCAAATTCATAAATTGGTGTGTCTACTTGTTTGTGTTTATTTATAGTACAAGTTATTTTGTAATATTAACATCATTTTAATAACAAACCAGAAAAAAAGAAAAGTTGGCTTATGAAGTTTGTGCTATAAGAACAAGCATTAAAAATATGCTATCTTGATCTAATTATTTTTCTTTTGCCCTCAAATTTTCTCACCAGCTTAGTCCTGGCCTATAAATAATTGAGTGTTCAAAAAAATAAGATAAAAATAAAACATTAAACTTTAAATCTTGAACTTTGAGTTATAAATTGACATCCAGGAAGAGAAGTCAGGCCTATCATCTCCAGAGAGGCATGGGAATTCTTGGATAACTTATCTTATTACTTTTAATTCAAAAGTTGGGAAAATATGAAAATACCTTCAAGTAAGACATAACACAGTACTCAAAAGTTAATTTTGAACTGAATTTTTATTTTTAGTGGGCCTATTTATTTATTTATTTAAATTATTCAATATTAAAGATTGAAATATATTTTGAAGCAACACATATATTCAGCTAGTATATAACGTGTTAGGCTTCCTAATTTATGAAATTATCATGTTCTGGAAGATAATTTTATCATGTCTTGCATCCCATTGCTGTAACCAACTAAGGCTTTGCTATCTTGCTCTTATCTGTATGCATGTCTTGCACTTCAATAAATTTTTTCATATGTAAGACCCTCCAGGCTTTCTTACAGTTTCATAAAGGTTTGCATTTGATTTCAATGACAAAACAGAAAAAGAAAAAGGAGGCAGAAAGTATATGTGTTGTTTGAAGTTATCCTGAAACAATCAAAATGTTTATTAAAAAATAGCAAGATCATGGTTTCTCAGAATTCCGAAGTAATGTTGTTCATGGTCTCTCTGCAGCTAGATCCTGAAGCTAGTACTATTCTAAAAGAACTTCAGGTTAAACTCAGCGGGGTTCTGGATGAGCTCAGTGTCACTTATGGTGAAAGGTAAGTGACCTTTAGTCACTATCTAAATGTGTTAGGTTTCAGTTTATAATATTCTAGTTTGCAATTCTGTTTCTCTCCTCTGACTAACTAAATCCATTTGGTTTCACTCAATCTAAGCATCATTTTCTTTGAAAAGTATTTTATGACCCCACAATCAAATGCCTCCGTATACACTCCCCAGAACTCTGCATAGCCTTCAAATTAAGTCAGGACACTTGGTTTTAGGGCCTAGTAATCTGAATGCAACTACCCCATGTTTGGAAACTACTGACATATAAATATTTTTGTCTGCTTTTTTAAAAAAAATCAACTTTGCTTGTCTGTGGTGTGGTTCTAAAGAAAGAGAGGTTTACCGTACAGAAATTTATTTTTGATCCTTTAGGCAAAAGCCATCATCTCATTATCAAATATTAAAATAGATAAGAAAGTACATACATCTTGGGAGAGGTTCATTAATTTAATATAGAATTTGCTTTAAATATTAGTTCACTAAATGTTGATATATTATTATAAACTCTATGTTCAGTTCTCAAATGAGACTATAAAGATTGCTTTTATGATGTGGTTATCTCTTTGGCCATCATTTATCACCTATTGTTGTATTTTAAAAAGACACACAATTAACAAACAATTATTGATTAGTTGTGCCTTTTTTTTTAAACCAGAAAGACTAAAACAAGACTGAAAGAATAATATTTCTTTTCTCAGATATGGGAATGTAGCTGAGTAAAGAAAGGTCCTATACTTAGCCTTCACTTCATTATCAGAAATGTGTCAATAACTTCCTTCTGCCAAGTGGCATTATCTTCATGGAGTTTGCCTTCACAGCTCAGGGCAGTCACTCTGTCTCTGTTCTGTATTGTTAGCAGAGCTGGAGGAATCTACCTACTTGGTCTGGATGTTAATCAGCAATTTGAAGGTTCTGTTTACCTGCAATTGGAGAGGCAGAGATAGTCCAACACTCATTGGCTCTGACTGGGGTGACTCTTAAGCAATGGTGCCTTTGCTCAGCCATTTTAGTCTTGCCTTTCTTTGTTCTAGTTGTGAATTAACAGGACATTAGCAGAAAGGCTGTTACCTTCAGCTAGGGCGGCAAAATTAGAGATTATTTAGCAAAATTGAAGGCAGAGGAGGAGTTGTGAATAGGTAGAGATGTTCAGAACTTTATGGGAAATAAGATGACTAAGCAGAATAGAAAGTAGAATATAAATAGAAAAAGTATATATAAATTACTTTCTGTAAAATATCCAAATCATTCTGATAAACAAGTGCTTTTTTTTTAGAAGGAGGGGATATTCAGGTTACAAAGGATAGAATATAAATTCTGATTTGAAAAAGTCTGGATAAACTAGAGTGATGCCCTTAGAAGTGCTTTATTTATATGAAGTCAGCTATTTTAGTCTAGATATTGAAACCCATGGCTACCCAGAATTCATTCCTTATTTCTTAAATATAGGAAGTAGCTTAGTACTTTGTTCAACTAGGGTTATTAGGATTGGAATAAATAGACCACATGTCATGCTTTCCTTATAAAAAGAATAATTATTATATCCTTGTTGCTATGGCTTTATTCCCCACACTACCAATCAGGTCTATATCATACTCTCAGGGTGGGTGAAGAGTCCACAACGCTCAGTGTGATCAAACTGTGACGTTAAACTGGATTTTAGTCTGAACCCACCTTTCTTAGGGTCTAAATTAGCCATCTAGAGCTTTATAATTAATTGCGAAATTAACTGCCGAAAATTCACTAGATCTTATGTTACTAAAACCCACAATTAAATAATTTTACTATATGCAGCTGTTAGGATGTCTTTTTATTTTTTATTTTTTATTTTTTGAGTTGGAGTGTCACTCCGTCGCCCCGACTGGAGTGCAGCGGCCGCTTCCAGCCACCGCAGCCTCGACCTGCTGGGCTCCGGCGATCCTTCCGCCTCAGCCTTCCGAGTAGCCGGAACTACAGGTGCCCGGCTAGTTTTTGATTTATTGTAGAGATGATGTCTTGCCAAGTTGCCCAGGCGGGTGTGGAACCCGCGGGCTCAGGCAATCCACTCACCTCGGCCTCCCAAAGCCCGGATTACAGGCTGAGCCACAGAGCCCGGCCAGGATGTCTTTAGTGAAACCAGGACTGAGCCAAATCACGCATTTGAAGTCTAGGTTCCTGGGTTCCTGACAGGCTCATGGGACACCCAACTGGGAACTGAGGTTAAGCAATATCACTTCTGTGATATCTTAAAGATGTTCTTAAAGATAATCTTAACATTTAAAAATCTTGCGCCACTTAGGTTTCTGCTTGCACACATTTTGCAGTTTGGTTTTTGTTTTACTGCATTTCTTTTACTGTTACTTTTAGTTCTAGAGGTTGGCTGAATTACATAAACAAGTAATTTGGAAATTTTTTGTAGGAACTCTTCTGCTAGTGTTTGGCACCTTGGATACTCACAATGTCTGTCATGACTTATTGGCACTACTTTTATTCAAGCTGAATAATAAGCACTTTTAAACAAAATAAATAGATCCCCCCAAAATTTTTAGATTAATTTACCAAAAACTGATAGAGACAAAGGCTTTTTAGGTGAGGTACAGGTGTTGGTTTACCCTGAATCAATCCAAAAGTCAAATGCCATTGTCCATTATACAATGAGAACCCTTCCTCCATATGCCTGATCCCATAGTCAGAACTGGCTTCTGATAGGAATTTACAATATGAGTCTGCTTCAGAACCTGCCTTTCACGTAGTTGAAACATAAATGTCATACCTTCTGTTCAGTCTATTCCCTTTCCCTAATGTCCTGATTTGAAAATCAGTGAAAAAGAAAACAGCTATTTAAAGGTGGTTATTTCTACAGCCATAGGGATCACTGATGACCCAATGATAAATCAACGGGGTTCAAAATTTTCAACATTATTTAGCTTAAAACGAATACCCCTCTTCATTATCATTCCAGTGATTTGACCATTTTCCAAGCTATGATTTATCTCCATTTTCCTAAGCTGTTTTTTTCTTGTCTGCTTGCACAAGTATTGTAATTGCTCCTACTGTTGGGAACTTTAAAATAGGAGGCAATACAGAAGAATGGTGGTGATTCTAAGCATCCCCACTACTTAAATCTCTTACTACTTGCTACTGCTTGGGTAAGAAACACCAGAATTGATACAGGGGATACTGTATAGAGAATGAAAAACCAAAAACAAAGGATTACTCTTCATAGACTTATTTAAATCCTTAGAGTAGATAAGGCAATAGAGGTGAGTGGAAGGAGATAGTTTATTGATAAACAAACCAGTATTTCTTTTTTGAATAGCCTTATTGATACATTATTGACATACAAAAATTATATATCTTTAAGGTTTACAACACGATGTTTTAATATACATATACTTCATGATATTACAGATTTGCCATTGTGTGTGTGTTTTGAGAAGATTTAATGTAAGCTCTACTATTTAGCAAATTTCAAATATACAATACATCATTTGTATCTGTTGTGCCAATATTTCTTGAGCAACCTCTTGATGCCAGGTATGAAAACTTGTGTCATGGTGTGGGCATGTAGCAATGGACAAAACGAAGTTCCTGGTCTCTCATGGAACTGCATTCCAGTAGGGCAGCAAGCAATAAAAAAATTTAAACTATGCAATTTCTCAAATAATGAGGAGTGCAATTACTTGAAAAATAAAGAACAGTAAGGGAATGGAGAATGATGCAGTATCATTTCAACTTGAATTTTCAAGGAAGATTTCTCTGAGGTGATATTTTATATATGAGGGGATTCTCCACCACCACCACCCCAAAAGACTATAGTTATCTTTTGGAGGGCAGTTCCTTCCCTTGTAGTACAGGTTTTCCCCTCTAGGTAAGTGTTCTAGGAACCCATCGGCATTAGTGTAACAGCTAGTGGTGTTGTGAGAGACTGCGTTCAGCTTCAATAACTTCTTTTCTTTGGAGATTCTTTTAGTGTGTTTGCCCATTTCGTATTGAGTGCAACTGCCCACATCACGCTGAGTGTTCAGCAGTTTTTGATCAAAATAGCACAACCTCCCATTCACCTGCTTTCTCCCCGAGCATCTTTTTTTTGTTTCCCTGGATGAAAAGTGTCCTCAAAGGAAAATGTTTTGCCAATGTGGTAGGGGTGAAACAAAAACATGGTAGAGGCACTAAAAGGCTTCAAAGTTGACAATTTTAAAAACTGTTTTGAGCAGTGAAAAAAACATCTTGATAGGTGTATTGCATCAAAGAGTACTTTAAAGGTGACTGAAGTATAAACATCTAAGAATAAATACACAACTTTTTATAAATAAATTCTAGGGCTTTTTTTTGTCCCCCCTCATGTGCCTGAAATAAATGAGGGACCTAGATAACCATGAGGATTTTTCTGGCAGAGGATCATGATTGTGCCTATGAGATGCTAGTGTCCTTGGAGGCTTCTAAGAACACCAGGAGGGCTATTGTGGCTGGATTGCAACTGAACAGAGAGAAAAGCGGGAAGATATGGGATCAGTGAGGTCACCAACACCAGATTATGTTGGACTTCACAGTCCATAAAATACATCCAGTCTGGGTGACAGAGTGAGACTCCAACTCAAAAAAAATACACATTTAGATTTTTTTCTAAGGGGATTTGGAAGCTATTAAAAATATTAAGCAAGGGGAAGTATGATCTGATTTTTTTTTTATTTTAAGAGGATATCTGTAGAGTGCTAAACAGAAAAACTATTTAGGAAATGTTTACACAAGTTCAGGTGAGGGATAGTGGGTTGATCTACAGTGGCAGTTTTAGAAGTAATAGTAAGTCCTCAGATTTAAGATACGTTTGGCTGATGTTGAGTATAAGAAACTTATTTGACTTTAGTGGAAAAGTGACATGGGCAGCTGAATAAATATTCCAAAGTTTGGGTTAGAAGTCAGGTCTGCAGATGT
The DNA here is from genome assembly GCA_963574415.1 of Tarsius wallacei. Lineage (NCBI taxonomy): Eukaryota > Metazoa > Chordata > Mammalia > Primates > Tarsiidae > Tarsius > Tarsius wallacei. The sequence goes on along the minus strand of CAUYQG010080703.1, from coordinate 25,258 downwards.
AAATTTGGGAACCACCAGTATATTGAAGGTATGGAATCCATGGACTAGATGTGATTGCCAAGGAAGTAAAGTGGTCCAGATTGAGCCCAGAGACTAACAGTGTACGCTTGCTAGATAAAATACAGGATGCCCCAATCAAATTTGAATTTTAAATGCAATAATAATTTTAGTATAAATTTGTCCCAAATGTTACGTGGACATACTTATACTAAAAATATTCACTATCCTAAATTTAAATTTAAGTAGGTTTCCAGTGTTTTTATTTGATAAATATAGCAACCCAACTCCAATAGTCAGGCAATTGAGAAGGAGCAGCCAGTGAGGTTAGAGGAATGCTAAAAGGGTGTAGAGTAACAGAAACCAAGTATAGAAGGGGTATCCAGGTGCCAGTAGTCTTTCTAGAGCAGTCTTCTTTCCAAAAAATGCTCAGAGAAGCATCTTGGCTGTGACTGTCAGAGGCGGGGACCGAATGAACTCCCACTCAAATTAATTCAACCTGAAAAGCAGTACTTTACCTACTCAGGCAAAATGTGATTTATATTCTAGAATTTATATTCTTTATTTTTAGTTTCCAGCTTATAATTGAAGAGTGTATAAAACAAATGAATTTCGAACTAAATCAAATGAGAGCAAATGGAAATACCACATCTAATAAGAACAGTGCAGCAATGGATGCAGAAATTGTGTTAAGACCTCTCATGGATTTTTTGGACAAAACGTAAGTTTTTTAACCATTTTTCTCTTTACTTATTGCCCTAACTTGACTCATAAGGTTTAAGAAAAATATTATTTTCCTCTGTGTAAGATAGTTTTAAAAGGACTAATATAGAAATAAATGAATTCATTAAAAGCAACACACTTTAAATTCATCACTAGATGAAAAAAAAAGTCAGGAATGACTTTGTACAGGAAAGGAAAAAATGAGAGGCAGTACATTTTAGTAACTAAGGAGGCAGCTGTTCTGAGGCAGAGAGAGATTTAGGATTTTGTGCTTCTCAGATAACATATTGTTTTGAATCCTCCTGGACATAGAGAAAGACTGAGCTGAGTCCAAAATATCTGATTTCGTGTCAGAAACCTGCTGAAGAAGAGAATAACATAAATGTGACTAGAATTAATTAAGCTCAGAGACAAGCAGGTAGCTGCCAGACTCAACGTTCAGTAGCTATTTCTTGAGTTCCCATCTGTATCAAACCCCTTTCTACACATTTGACAGTGATAAAAAAAAGAAAGGTAAAACCTCTGACAACATGGAGATGACAGTCTAGTAGGGGTGGTAATAGGTAGGAATGAAGGCCACTGTGACTAAGACAGTGTTTTTATTGTTTTGTTTTGGGGCTTTTTTTAATATAGTGGTTTTGTTTATTTTATTTATTTTTATTTTACTTTAGAGTTGTGGGGTGCATGTGAGGATTTACTATATAAGTAAATTTCATGCAGGTGAGGTTTGGGCTTCTAGCAGGTCCTTTCTCCCCCTGAGAGTAGATCTGGGTACCCAGCATGTTGCTGCATGCTCCTTATACATTTTCCCTACCTCCCTTCTTCACAGCATCCAACATTTGTTGTTCCCACCTTTGTGCCCATGTGCCCAGTGATCAGGGCCTGCTTATTAGTGAGAATGTGTGGTATTCAGTTTTTTGTTTTTGTGATAGTTCACTTAGTATTATGATCTCCAGTTGCATCCATGTTGCTGAAAAATACATGATTTTGTTCTTTATGGATGCATAATAGTCCATCGTGTACATGTACCATATTTTCTTTATCCAGTCCACTTTAATTTTTTTTTTTAATTTTAAATATGTGGGGTATAATTCAGGGTTAGGTATACAAATGTGCATTATGCAGCTACCCTTGTTGATGAGGTGTGCCACCCCCGCCCCCCGCTCCCCTGGCAGTTTCCCACTACTGTCAATTCTTTTCTTAAAGTATTAAAATAGTTGATCAAGGCCCGCTTATGAGTGAGAACATGTGATGTTTGGTTCTTTGTTTCTGTGATAGATCACTCAGTATTATAGATTCTAAGTCCATCCAAGTTGCTGCAAAGTTCATAAATTTGTCCATTCTTTACATAATATTCCATCGTGTATATGTACATTTTTTTTTAATCCGGTCCCCTTCCAATGAGCAGCATGATTGGTTCCATGTTTTTGCTGTTGTGAATAATGCTGCAATAAACATGCATATGCAGGTATCTTTTCCATAGAGTGATTTGAGTTCCTCCCAGTATATTCCCAGTTGGGGGATTGTGGGGTCATATGAAAGGTCAATTTTTAGATCTTTTAGGAATTGCCACACTGTTTTCCACAGAAGCTATGCTAGTTTACACTGCCACCAACTTTGTAGAAATGTTCCCTTTTTGCTGCATCTTCTCCAACATCTGTTGTTTTTTGAGTTATTGATGGCCATCCTGACTGGAGTTAGGTTATTCAGTCCACTTTTAATGGGCATCTGGGTTGGTTCCATGTTTTTGCTATTGTGGATAATACTGCAATATGTGTGCCAGTGTCCTTTTGGTAGAGGAATTTATGTTCCTTGGGGTATATTCCCAGAAGTGGGATTGCTGGATTGTATGGTAGCTCAATTTTTAGTTCTTTGAGGAAATGCCACACTGCTTTCCACAGAGGTTGAACTAGCTTACATTCCCACCAACAGTGTAAAAACATTTCATTTTTTCTGCAGCCATGACAACATTTTTTTTTCTTTTTAATGATAGCCATCCTTACTGGTGTTAGGTGGTATCTTGTTACAGTTTTGATTTGCATCTCTCTGATGATTGGCGAGACTGAGTATTTTAAATATTTTAAAATGTTTATTGGCTGCTTGAATGTCTTCCTTTAAGAAGTGTCTGTTCATGTCCTTTTCCCACTTTTTTTTTTTTTTTTTTTTTTGAGTTGCAGTCTCACTCTGTCGCCCAGACTGGAGTGCAGTGCAGCCTCGACCTGCTGGGCTCCGGTGATCCTTCTGCCTCAGTCTTCAGAGTAGCCGGAATTACAGACACGTGCTACCATGCCCGGCTGATTTTTTTTTTTTTTTTCTTATTGTAGAGATGAGGTCTCGCCAAGTTGCCCAGTCGGGTCTCGAACCCGCGGGCTCAGGCAATCCATGCACCTCAGCCTCCCAAAGCGCGGGATTTACAGGCTGAGCCACCCAGTCCGGCTCTTTTCCCACTTTTTAATGGGGTTGTTGCTTTTTTCCTTTAAGATAGTATTTTTAACCATCATAACCAGAAACGTTGATTGGTTGGTCTGTTTGCTTGTTTTTTAATGTTTCTGTTCTATTCCTACTCTTTGAAGTTCTAATTTAGCAAGTTTAGGGAAGGGTCAAGGCATTTTTATTTTTTAATGCGTCCACCATTGGGAACCACTAATCTAAAGCAACTAGAGACATGATTTCTTAAACAGTTTCACTAAAACCAAAATTGAACGTAGAAGAGAAAATGCCTACCAAGGGACCAGTGTCATATGTGGTAGTTTATATATGTTATCTCATTTATTATTGGTGTAGTAAATTAACACCAAAGGGACTAAGATTTTTAAAAAAGAGAGATACAATGCTTTCCTTAAATATAAGGATAACAAAAGAAAAAGAATTAGTAGAAAGAGCCTCTTTTGTAAATTTATGATTTCTATTTTAATTCCACTTTCTTTGCTTGTATCTTTCTGCATAAATAAGACTAATGCTTTGATCTATTTAATGTCAGTATTTGATAGAAAACTTAAGTTTTATGATCTGTCTCCACAGGGAAATAACTAGAATATAGGTGAATAGGTAAGTAGATAATAGGACATAGGTAGGCAAATGGGTATATAAGAAAAGCAGAAGTGAGAAAAGAGGAATTAAAGAAAGAAACAAAGAGAGAAAGAGAAAGACTTTTCTATGTCTCTTTTGTTTCTTAATGTAAACTTTTATCACGTAATTTCCTACACATTCCCTTGAAATTTTTATCTCTCTTCTATGGATAATACAGAATTGAATCACTATATACACACCAGCATTGGTTGTGAATATAGTGGTGATGAACGGCAAGAAATCCTGATTCTCTTAAAACTTTCACCAGAATTCCTTCTGTTTTTTAGAACTCCAACCAGTAGTTTGGAGACATATCATTTATCATTAAGAAAACGTTTTAGCCGGGCTCGGAGGCTCAGCCTGTAATCCCGCGCTTTGGGAGGCTGAGGTGAGTGGATTTGCTGAGCCCGCTGGTTCGAGACCCGCCTGGGCAACTTGGCGACACCTCATCTCTAAAATAAAATTTTTAAAAAATCAGCCGGGCATGGTAGCGGGTGCATGTAATTCGGGCTACTCTGAAGGCTGAGGCGGAAGGATCACTGGAGCCCAGCAGGTCGAGGCTGCGGTGGCCGGGAGCGGCCACTGCGCTCCAGTCTGGGTGACAGAGTGAGACTGCAACTCAAAAAAAAAAAAAAAAGAAAAGAAAACGTTTTGCTTTGTCTCTTCTGTGACCAGAGCTCTGTGGAATATACAGAAAGTTTCAAGTAATCTTGATACTGTCCACCACTAACTGAGTGACTTTGAATCCATTTCACCTTCTATAAAATGGGGCTAACAGAGAATGTGGGTTGAACCTTATTTTCAGTATATTTAAATTCTTATTTTACCCAGTCTTAATTTTATACTTTTAACTATACTTAATTATGCCATCATATGTCATTTCTTATAACTCTTGGTAGAAAGTGATACTCTATAAGGACAGAAAATAATCTATGAGCTTTAAAATTTATGAAAGAGATTTAAATTTTGTTTAAAGAGATATTTTGTGAGTCATGGAGAGCTGCATACATTCTCAGGGGTAATTCAGAATGCATAACTTTAAAGTCACAGGTTAAGGGAGATATTTAAGTCAGATGTTGATTCTGTTTTTAAGGAGCTAGTAGTTTAGGAGGAAAAATAAGAAAGATACAAAGATACAAACAAACATAACGTGTAAAGGGATAATGAGTAAAAATTTTATTTCGCCTTAAAACAATCGCAGAAATTTAATTTGGTTTTGGTTTTTAAAGGTACATAGGGTTTGGATGTATGAAAATGAGGGACAGACTTTCCAAGGGGAAGGAGAAGAGCTCTGTAAGTTTTTATAAGAATATGATCAACCATAGAACCAGAAATCTCGAATGCCAGCCAGTACACATGGTGTTTGAAAATTATCTGGTTAATTAGTTCTGTGTTCAGTCATTTTAGATAGCTCAAGTTCTAAAATATGTACTTCCAGCTTGTGTTATTATGTTAACTAACTAGCTAAATTAAAAAGATCGTTGCTATATTTCCCCTTTATTTTCTGTTATTTAAAGCAGATAATAAGGTGTTGAAAGTCTTCAAGATGGTTTTGAAAAAAAGAAACCCTTATAAATCATGTTATATTATAAATGCATAGCTCTCTTTGCTTTTGGGCAGCCTCTCTAAATAAAACATTTCATTTCTTTATGTTTCGCTTTCTCTACGAGAACTCTCCACTTCATAAAATGAGCTGTAAACTCCATTTCCAGCTAGCAGAAATCCCACGAAGAGCTGCAAACATGTCAACAATTTTATTCCTGTGCTTTCAGTTCCAGTCTAGGCAGGGTTAGTCAGCACGCCAAACATAGGAGCTGACCATAAACACAAGTCAATTATTAGATTCAGATCCTTTGAAAATAGAAATTATATATCTGCAACGAAATTGGCAGATCTGTTATATATTTCAGATCATCCCAGGAATTTCTCTGGTGATAGTCTTTATCATTCTGCCATGACATATCTGCTGGTTTCTACCCTATTTCTATGCCACAAATATTCTCCAGCTAGCTAGGAATGCTGCCCTTGAACAATGGTTTTTAAACTACTGAAGGTAGAGTTCACAGATATGCTTCAAGGGTCTTCAACCCTCCTCTTCATTCAGAGGTGGTTTCTTTCACATATGGATATTATATATATATAATTTTTTTAACATATAATAGTGTTAAGAGAAATACTTTTTACATGAAAATGTATCGTGAAAATCTCTTTATTTGTCTCTCATGTGTTTTGTACTTTTAAATATTAGTTTTTCACATAAATTATTTAAATAGTAATTATGTATGTCTTAAAATAGTAAAACCAGTCAATTCTGTCTATCAGGATCAGAGCCCAGATTATAATTTCAGAGTTCAAAAGCATACAGAGTACTTAGTAGCATTGCAGGGAGTCAATGAGGCTGCCTTGAAATCTATGACCCATCTTTGGTCTTATGTGAAACACACTTATTAAAGGCAGCTCACAGAGTTCAGTGTCATATTATAGTATATGTAATAGATATTTATGCAGCACTGTGTCTCCATACATGCTGACCCTTATTATGCATGCACATCTATTATAGGCAGCACAGGACACTGGAAGACAGGCTGGATTTAGAATAAGAAAGCTTAACTTTGAATCTCACTAGTGTCACTTTCTTGGACAAGTACCCTAACTTCTCTGAGCCTGTTTTTGATTTTTAAAATAGGTATAGTTGTAAATAAGAGATATATGCAGGAGAGGTTTCTAAAGAAGAGGTTGTGTAAGGTACTATGCAAATGCTAGATAATGTTATATCATTATCTCATCAAAGTTGGTAAATTTTGGGTTTTGAGTGAAATTATATTCATCTTTGCCATATTGTTATATCGGTTCAGTAGTGATGAAAACGTGTTTCCTTGGTGATTGGCTTAGATAATGAACGTGTAGTAAATATACATCAGGGTGAGTACTTTGGGAGTCTTTGGGAGTCTTGACTCCGCTATGGTGAATGATCTGCCTGCCACTTCCATCAAGTGGGTGAAAAATATTGGTTCTGTTGTCTTTTTCTTAACCTTCATGCCAAACAAACCCTGATGACTGATCTTAGAAGTTGCTCTTGGTTTAATAAGTATTAAATGTGAATAAAGACAGATCCTTTCTTTTAACTACATTTTACTTCATGTGTGCTCAAAGATATTTTTCTTTTTGAAGCCTGTTAATTTAGAAAACATCTTATTTAGCTTTCTACCTCATATAGTGAATTATCTAATGTATAGTGTGATAAAATAGATTTTTGATATCATATATTTTTACATAATAATTCAATAAATGGAATTTACCATTTGAAAATGTGAAGACCTACTACTTGATTCCGTGATGTGAAATTTAAAAGTGAATATATATGTATATATTTTTAATTTCAGATTAAGTCTCTCAGCAAAAATCTGTGAGAAAACAGTCCTAAAGCGAGTTTTGAAAGAGCTATGGAAGCTAGTTCTTAACAAAATAGAAAAACAAATTGTTCTTCCTCCTCTGACAGATCAAACAGTAAGTATTTAAAGTTTAGTTATACTTTTGATCCAGATGAAATACCAATTAAGTCGATTTTGGTAAAAAGTGTTTAGTATACAGTTTCTCAATAATGATCATCCAAATTACATTTTCCTACCCAAATCAATTTTAAATAGTGGCAATAAAAGTTGAATTTCACAATTCCTTGAAATTCAAAATTTTATCTCTTAGAAAAGTATCAGTGTTTAATTTATAGGGTTATCTGGACTCCATTTTTAAAAATTTTATTGTGACTGCAGGAAAATAGATTTAAGATATGATATACCCACTCTGCTTCTTTCTTAAGTTTTACGGTTTAGTTCTGACACTGCAGTGTGGAATTTTTTTCACCCTTCCATTCTGCTTCCATCTATTACCTCTCCACTTGGAGGTTAATAGAGGAGGCACCTTTTAGTGGATTTGAAGAATGTGATTATATCACACAGTAAAATAAAAAAGAACCAGAAAGATCAATTGACAGCAAAGTTGTAGACAATGGTCAAGTGGATACATAGTGCCAAGCATCTCAGTTCACATACTCTGAGCCAAGCAAAAAAAAAAAATAACCTTAACAAACGCCTGTTATGGAGTAATTGATCTTTTTCCTCTGTGGTTGAGGAAGATGAGTTGAATCAAATTATGAGCAATTATAAATGGAACTAAAATATGTATTATACATTACTTATACACACTCAATCCATGTTTACCTAAATTATAGGCCTAGAAAATATTTTCTTGTAATGTGTTTCAAGATGCAAAGATACATATGTTTTTGTTGATCTACTGCCAGACACTGAGTAATAAAATATAAATTACTTTGAGTTTTACTTAATGCTTTGAATATGTGCTTTAATCATTTATCGCCTACATATATACAGGTGGCCAAATCACATTTATAAGTGTACACACACTCCTAAACACATACCTCATTCTGCCAGAATGCATAATACACTTCTGTAACATCCATTAGCTCTCATGCAATTGTTCAATAAGGGAATGATGTCAGTATAATCTGGAACTTGGGTGAGTTTAGATATATATGTCCCCAGGTCAGAGAATCTAGAATAGTAGAAGAACTGTAACTTTAACCTAATAGAAAAGCACTTTCACCTTGCCTACTGTACAAGTCTGCTTTTAAAAGGAAACAAAGAGGGGAATATAATACATATAGGCTCGCTCTCCAGAAAGATTCACCTTGCGCTGCTTTCACACATGGCAGGCTATCTTCTGCCTGTGTTTGGAGAAGCTCCACTTGCCTGGGCTTTTTGTCTCAGTCCACTATTGCACTCTATTGTTTTGTTGTTGTTTATTTGTTTTGCAAAAATTTTTAAATTCCCTTGAGGTTAGCCATCTGCCTCACTAAGTTCCCTGCTAGCTGTCTAAGCCATTTCCCAAAGTAGAAATTATTGGTTTTGATAGTTCTTTAGTAACAAAATTGCATGCCCTTTAATGTTCTGCCCATTGCTTTTTTCCCCATAAACTCCATTACATCCACAATTTTGTAAAATATGAGGCTTTTTATATCATGTTGTAGTAGAAATGCTATATATGACATTTTATTTCCTATATAAAGTTTTCCCTAGGAAATTTCATCACTGAAATTTCTCTAACATTGGCATATTCTAATGGATTAGACAACATTTCAGGAGGAGCAACTCTACCTTTTTATCTATATATATACTGAAATTTTGCCCTATATTTTTTAGTCCTATATCTTGAAATATTTTGAGGGGAAGTGGAGTGAAGAAGTTGCTTCTGCTAAAAATAAATAAATAAGAGTTAAAGATTATTGAATTAATTCATATGCCACATTAAACTGGCTACATTAGTAGCAACTCATTCAGTTACCCAAACTTAAGATGTTGAGAAGTGAAACACCTTTGAGGACTATTATACTGCCAGTGCTAGATATCTTTGACCCAATCTTTAAAATAAACCATTTAAGGGCATCTGACATAAAAGGCTAAAATAAAATAAGGGAAATTTAAAAATTATCTATTGACTCCATTTCTGCTCTAATAATCAAGATCTTAACATTGAATCTTCTCTCTCTTTTTCTTTGTTTCTAGGGACCCCAGATGATTTTCATTGCAGCTAAAGATCTTGGACAATTATCTAAACTGAAGGTAATAAGACTAAGGAAAATACTCATTGTCCATGAAAAGTAATGAGCTACTTACAGTTCTGTAAGAAACTAGCCTACTACTAGTAATGGTATCTAGTGTGGCAAAATTAAGAATATGTATTTCTGTGATCTCACAATATACTTTAAGAATTTTTAACTTTAAATCTTCTCATTCTTCATTATTGCTTTTGGAGTAAATTAGAGAACATATTTTCTTTCATATATTAAACAGGCTTTATATAAGCGAAGACAAATTGAACACTGCAAATAAATCCGGTGACATTTATAGAGGTCTTAAAGCCAAGAAACACAATATAAGAAAATGAAACTATCGAAATAGACATTGAACTTGTCGACATGTTCAATCCCATTATAAATGGGGATGTTTTGATTAAATATCCATACCCTTAGTTATCACTTGAGAATCCCAAAACTTTGGAATTATACTGGAAACCTCAGTCCCTGTCCCTGTGGAATAGAAACTTGATTGACTAAAATGCATGTTATTTTTATTCCATTTCTATCAACTAGAATATAGTTAAGGGATGGGTTCCAAACACAGGTGACCTTGATTCAAATTCTTCTTCAACTTCTTTCAACTATGTGACATGGGCCAAAATATGTAACCTTCCTAATCTTCAGATGTGGCATTTGTAAAATGCAAAAAAAAAAAAAAATTAATACTTGGTTATTGGAATTGTTGTGAGAATAAATAAGATAATGAATATATTATCTTTGCTTGGTAACTGCAATGAGTATTTCACCTCCCAGGAACATCTTGAATGAAGGAGCTATTTTCATTCTCCCCCAACAGGTATCTCAAAGTTAGATATCACTGGGTATTGTATTATTTTTTATGTACATCAAAGGGGAAGGATAATCAATGTGCATAATTATTTACTAAACATGTACCTTGCAATTTCAGTATCCTGTTTTATAATTCACATTATCCTCTTACTGAGAAAGAATTAAAACCAATAATCCATCTAGATGCATAATTATCACCTAAAATTGTTTCTTACAGGTGTTCAATCCTATTGATAGCTGGGAGGGAAGATAAAAGGTAGATGTCACTACCAAACTATTGTTTTGGATCTTGGATCACAATCCTTCTTAAAAATCCCTTTTATTCCCTTCCTGGAATGTCTGGAACCTACTTTGAAAGTGGATTTATACAGTGCTGAAATTTCTCACATAAAACCATGAAGCTGAAATAGCATGGGTCTTATTACATAAGAAATGGCCCTGGCCATGTGTCTAGCATGTGTTTGATGCCAGTAAACACTCTATCTCCCCTGGCTTTAGTTTTCTGAGTTGAATGTTCTATCAGCTAGAACTGTTTTACTTTCAAGTGATGGCAAGCCAAATTAATATAAATGGAGAGGGAATGTATTGCTACACAAAATTTTGTAGTCCAGGGTTAACTATGGTTTCTGCTTGATTAGGGATTCAAACAATGTTACAGGACCTGGTTACTCTCTCTCAACTCTGCTCTTTTCCTTATTTGATATATTGCCATAATAAACCTTCCTTTCTATCTGTACGATGATTGTCTCTTCTCTCACATACTTTGATGTAACATTCTTTGAACTTCAAATCTTACAGAAAAGAACACTCATCTCAGTTCAAGGAATCCCAGCAAGTCTGCTGACACATCAGTGGCTCTGAAAGAAGATCCACCCCTGAGCTGGGGGATGCAGTCAGCCCTGTCCAAATCTTATGAACTCTGAGATAATCTTATGCAAAAAATTTGAAACTGTCTCCCCTAGAAGGTGTATGCATGCATAGTGAGTGGGAACAATTTGAGTCCACAGAAGACATAACATTTTAGCATTCTTTGTGGCCCCCAAAATTTTCAATTCAGTGAATTATCGTTTAATTCTATTCATCTAAAAGCACACCGTGGCTAAAAAGACCTAACAGGATTATTTTATCAACATTGAAATAATCTAAAGGATCAAAAATAGGATCTTATTATCCACTGATGAAAAAAATAACTTAGTTCAGGATCATGTTATTCTATTGTTGGCTCTTGGTTTTTAAAAATTCTTTGTCCATCTAATTATTATTATTTGAATTACAGAGTAATAAATCATCTGCAATCTTATACATAAAATTGGTAACTTCAGCTGGCATGGAAAACTTCACATTTTACAAAGCTGTTTCCTCTTATTTTACTAGAATGTCACTTTCATTTTTAAAAACCATTTAAACCATAGGCTTTTAAATTTATAATATATTAGTTTGAAAGAAGATCTGATCTGCTGGGGAGTTGCTATTTGAAATATTGTACTGACTGATAATTTCAGAACTCCTATTTTAAAATATTAATAGTTAACTATTTAAAGGAACACATGATCAAGAAAAATAGAACAATGTAGAGAACTAATTGTTTTTTTGCATTTGACTATCTGTGGTTTAGGTTTAATTTATTTAACACATATTTATTCAATAGTTTGACATATTTTATATTACTCATGCTCTGGAGCTTTATAATGTATATGTACTATATTTGTCTGACATTATATTTGATGTGATTGGATTTATGTGACTCAAAATAAAAGAAAATATGCATAAACCTTCATGGACTGGTGATACAATATCAAAACCAGTTGATACACTTAAGACTGTCAGTTTACTGCAAGATTTTTACTTAGGCAATAATTCATAACTGGCCTCTTTCAGAAATCCTCTTATTTGAATGAGATGTTGTTAAACCCTCAAAAAATTATTTCTAGCAAGAATTGTATTTTTTTATAGAGCTAACAATTATTATTTATTAGTATCTGTTAAAAAATAATGTGGCCACATTGTAAAACCAGTAAAGGTTGATAAAGTCAGATACATTTACTTAATATAAAATTTGTATAATTATAATTAATTTTGACTGAAAAAGTATTCTTTTTATTTTATTTTGGATTTGTGGGGCGCAGGTTCAAGTTTATGACATGGGTATACTGCATGATGGTGCAATTTAGGCTTTTATTGAAACTGTCACTCAAATAGTGAAAATGGTACTCCATAGATAGTTTGTATTTATGTATGTATTTATTTATTTAAATTTTTTATTTTGAAGATGTGGGGTACAATTCAGGGTTAGGTATACAAATGTTCATTAAGCAGGTACCCCTGTTGATGAGGCATGCCCCCTCTCCTCTGGCAGTTTCCCACTACTGCCAATCCCTTTCTTATAGTACTTCTTATAGTAATTGTTCAAGGTCCGCTTATGAGTGAGAACATATGATACTCTGTTCTTTGTTTCTCTGATAGACCACTGAGTATGACAGAATCTAAATCCATCCAAGTTGCTGTGAAGTTCATATGTTTGTCCTTCTTTATGGCTGCATAATATTCCATTGTGTATATGTACTGTGTTTTTTTTATCCAGACCAGTTTTGATGGGCAACACAGTTGGTTCCATGTTTTTGCTGTTGTGAATAGTGCTGCAATAAACATGCGTGTGCAGGTATCTCTTTTGTAAAATGATTTGAGTTCCTCTGGGTATATTCCCAATAAGGGCATTTCTGGGTCATATGGAAGGTCAATTTCTAGTTCTTTCTGAAATCACCACACTGTCTTCCAAAGAGTTTGCACTAGCTTGCATACCCACCAGCAGTGTAGAAGTGTTTGTTCCTTTTTCTCTGCATCCTCGCCAGCATCAGTTGTTGTTTGTGTTGTTAGTTTTATTAATGATGATCATTCTTATTGGGGTTAGGTGGTATCTCAATGTGGTTTTGATTTGCATTTCTCTGATGATTAGTGAGACTGAGCACTTTTTCATGTGTCTGTTGGCTTCCTGTATATCTTCTTTTGAGAAGTGTCTATTCATGTCTTGCCCACTTTTTAATGGGGCTGTTTGTTTTATTCCTTTTGACGTGTTTGAGTTCCTTGTAGATCCTAGATGTTAGGCCTTTGTCAGACATACAGTTGGCAAATATTTTTCTCCCATTCTGTGGACTGTCTCCCTGCTCTCTTGATGGTTTCTTTGACTTTTAGAAGCTTTTCATTTTGATGAGGTCCCACTTGTCTATCTTATCTCTTATGGCATGGGCACTTGGGGTTTTGATCAGGAATGGTATTCTAAAGCATTTTCCCTATAATTCAACAAATATTTTCTAATACTCTTTGAGTCTTCCTGGTTGTTTGATATTACTATTTTTTAAATATGAAATGAACTCATATGTTTAAGTTGAGATCCCTATATCAGAGAAAGCTGCAGTAAATGCATAAATGTATATCCTGGATCCATGAAGCATTACACTGTATTTTTAACAATATTCCAAGACAATGATTCTATTCAAGCATATTGAACCCTATGAAATATGCTGAAGGAAGTACAGTTCAACTACGATAAATATATTGAGTGCTATAGATCACAATTGCCAAAATAGACATTGAAAAGCTGAAGATGTATGTGAGACATAGATAGAGATTATCTTCAGGAAGTCATAGAAACTACTAAATAACAGAATGAGGAAAGGGCCAGAGTAGAAGAAGGCACTAGGTGTGATTTCATGATTTGGTATTGCACAAAAGTGCCTTGCTAAGGGAGCAAGTGGCAGCTGGAATCGAGCCCATGCACCACTTGTCAAACCACGTGGAGCTGTACCCTTGTGGAAAAGAGACACTTTTTATTACAGATTTAAGGCACTATTTTATTAATCAAGCCATGTATTCTCAGAGCTGTGTTCACCCACATGGAACTTTTCTTCTAATACACACAATGGTACCTACATAAGTTTGAATTTAAGTCTCCCTTTTGTTGACCAATATATCTGAATCATATAGAATGGTAATAGCACAGAATAAGCACAATATTTGTTGAATGTTGTCAAGCAAAATAATGGCAACTCTGGAAAGACTGTATCAATTTGGGGGAATCAGAAATTTAAAAATTTTTCTCTTAGACAAATTTATATTTTCTTTATTATTTTCTCTTTCTACTACCATTATTTTCTTTTTCTACTACCATTCCCCTAAATAAGCTTTGAATGATCATGAGACATGCCACAGTGAATAATGAAGAAAATTCATTGTAAAATAAGGAAATCAGTTCAAAAATATTAAAATGATTATAAAATATTGAAAATCTCCGGAGTCAAATTCAGTCAATTCTCTGGGGCTTTTCCCAGTAATAAGTAATCATTGAAAGGAACCAAGAAAGACAATAAAGTGGGGTCATTATATTTTAAATAGACTTTATCAGTTGTAATTGGGAGAAGCTAAAATTTTTCCTTTAATCCTCTCCATGATTGACATTACTCAGTGTGACAGACATAAAGCAAGGAATTCAGGTGAAAAAGCTTTGGTACACATTTTTCCAGGTTTCTCTCTTTCCATTTTTTTTTCCATTAACAAGTACAAGTTCATGTCTTGCAAGTGAAACATAAAGCCACATCTATATCAAAGCACTGCTTTTTAAGTAGACATTTTTTTTCTTTGGTAAATTGAATATTTAATAAATATATAACAAAATAATCATTTTAAATACATCCATATGAGGAAGATATTTTAAATAGAAAATGTTTACATATGAGAATTATTCAGATTGTGTTTGAAAGTAGTTGTTGAATAAATAAACTAAACTGGTTATTTTATAAGCAATTGTTAACCTGTTTTCCAGGAGCACATGATTCGAGAGGATGCCAAGGGTCTGACACCAAGACAATGTGCTATAATGGAGGTGGTCCTGGTTACCATCAAGGTAAGACTATAGTGGTCCTGGGATGCCTCCATGTCCCTCTAGAGATAGATAACCCTGATGCATAGCTATAGAACTGTGCCATCCATGAATATAGTAAATAATTGAATAGATACATTCCTGGAGTATGCTAGACTCAGCCCTTTTTATCTGATTGCATCCTTATGATGTTGTCCTCATACTTACTCCTTTTGTCTCTCTCTGAAAACATGTACGTGAAACCTGTGTTGTAACATGTGTTTTCAAAGAAAGACATATACTCCAAAACCTAGTTAAACAGATGCACCAAGAGAATTTGGGATTAACATAATTTGTCTTGATGTTTTTTATGCTTTTTGAAATAATTTTTTAAATATCAACCTTTTCCCTTTTAGGAAATACAATAATTTAATTTTAGTTTTTGCTAAAAACTAAAAGACATTGTGTTGGGTGAGTCATTCTTTTTTTTTTTTTTTTCCATAGCCAAAGGTTTACTATAAGATATTGCAGTGTTGGATTAGTGTGGGCAGATCTCAAGATGTAATGTAGTTCTTTGTTTTCAAATAATTTATTTTAAATCTATATACATATACATATGTATATTAATCTGTGAAAGTTTATTAAAGGCTTTGAAAATTGAGTTTAGCATCTAGATTCAAATTATGTCCAATGTTTCCACTATTTATTGAGGGGAAGTATCTATTATCCAGGATGTGTAAACAGAATAGCAAAGAATCGTTGGCTACCATGAGCCATTTGCAGAGCACCAGACAGTTCCATTGGGGAGAGAGAGCGCCAAATCCTAACCACTAGACTACCAGGGAAATTCCATGAGAAACAGGTATTACGAAGGTATCCATTAAAACAGAGTTCTATCTAAATCATGATTGCCTACTTTCACAAAACTGCTACCTCATCGTTTTTGTTTTGCAGTTTCAGCATTTAGTATGCGGCCGTCTTTACTGTTGCACTGTTGAAACTGCAAAATTAAAGTTGGGAGGTAAAAGTATTGTGACATTTGGTGGCAACTGAGATGTACCAGTTTATGTAGTGTGATTACAGAAATGGAGTTTCTAAGGATGCAGCAAGAATTCTGTCAGAAAATCTGGAAATTCCACAAATTAATGTTGAGGAAAAAATGGACAGCGTAAAAAAGAAACAAGAAAAAAATTCAAAACCATTCTTTTAAAAAATATTTTCAAAATTTTGAAGAAGAAACAACTAAGTTCTGGAGTTACAGGAACATTCATGACTATAAATAGAGATATGCTAGTAGAAAAAAAATGAGAGCACTAAAGTGTACCATGAAGAGAGAAAAAAATATATATTTTAGTATCTGAATATAGACCTTCATAGATTGAATAGGTTAATGCATGACTTTTAGGAAGGACAATGTGTCTGTGGAAATAGGGAATGACAGTCAATGTGTTGGCAGTCCTGGCTCCTGTCCCCAACCTCAACATTCCTCTAATTATTCTTGGTGGTGGCAGATGACCACTACCTGCAAGCCAGGTTCTTCCAAGACTCTGAGATAATCTTGGTCCCCAAGCAAATTATTTTGATCCACATCTTGACAGCTTAAATATCCTATCTTCTTGTACAGAACATCCATAATAACATTTGAATTCAGTCTCAGACGCAAGACACTTAACCTTGTTCTTTGGGGACAAAACTGTTATCTGAAGTCCAAGATCCAGTAAATGGGGTAATGTCATTTGTCTCATTCCTCCAGTTCTGGAGTCATCTGACTCTGGTCTTCTTGAGCCTCTGAACCTGTGGGAGCATTTGGTCAGGTCTTTAGTTTACCTATTCCCTAGCTTTTGTGATACCAACTCTTCCTGTAGGAATCTCCATGCTAGACCTGCTGTGCCTACTATCAGCCTGTCTTGACCCTGTGGCCTACCCATCTGTCAAGGCATTCACCAGATATCTGAATTTCAATGCCTGTCAGTTTGCCAAAGCTGAGACTCCCTTTATCTTGTCTGTCTCTGAGATTTGCCCCAACTGACTGTCCTACCAAACAGTAATTCTGAAATTCACTACAAAGGAGTTCAGGAAGAGGAAGAACACTACTTAAAAGAGTTTTATTTCCAAGAGCTAGAAATTCAATGTCTGCATAGAGCCCAGCAAAAGGAGCACTATAATGCAAGCAAAGACCTCATGAGGAAGATGTTCTTACACCAAAGTAGTAGATGCTACCCTGGTTAATTCCCAGAGACTGCCATAGAGATGATCCTTTAGCTCAATTTAATTGAATCAGCTGGAAATGAAAAAAAAAAACAAAGAAGAATGCTACAGAATTTGAAGAATACAAGCTAAAGTAATGTTTAGTATTTTTCAAATCCCTCATGTACCTACATCATTTCACCTGATCTTTGTAAACATCCTGGGTGTTACATAGGTCAAGAATGATCATTCACATTTGATAAATGAGAAAATTGAAGGTAAGGGGATTTAAGTTGTTGACCCAAGGCCACAACACTGCTAGTAATTAGCGGCGTTGAGAAGGACTCCAAACTCTAAAGTCAGTGTCCTTGCTTCTATGTTACATTTTTTCACTAAATGTTTACAAAGTCTAAGTAAAGTGGAGCAGGCCAAAATGGATAATAGTTCTTCAGATAAACCAATCACTTCATTCTAAATTCAAATACTATATGCCAGTTATTCAAATTATTTTCTAATTATTTAAAATAATTTGAATCTTTCAGCCTATAAATATTTTGATGAAAATATTAACTTCCCTAAATATGAAAACTTTAATCAGGCTAGAACTATTTTGTAACACCAGCCACATGTAGTTTCAATTATAAGTCAAGCATGCCAAATATGGCAGAAGTAACACAAATTATGGTCATCTGTTATAGGTATGACAGTTGGACTTTGAGACATTCCATTCACCTGACCTAGCAGCCAAATCGGTAGTATTTGAAAGTAAAATCAGTAAGATGGCAGCTATGAGAGAGACGACCAACAATCTAATCTGTATGTGCAAACAAATGGAGAAGCCAGTAGGGAAGCCTTAGTTTGAAGGGGTCCTAGCCAGGCTTTGTGTTCCAACCTCGCAGCTCAAGAAGACTCGAGACTGCCTTTAGATTCCCTGAAATATGGGTTTCTTTCAAAGAGAAACAGGAGAACTTTCCCCCAATAGAAGCTACTCTTTGACTTGAAAAAAACCTGACTGGTTTGATTTTTTTCACCCTTTTAATTTCCCCTGGAATCCTTGTTATATAGACCTGATCATAATGCAATATGTGGTGCAGATGCATTTGACATCATGCAGTGGCAATACAGAGTTTTCTCTAAAAATAATAAACATGTGGATCACAGCCCTCTAGAATTCTGCATTTCTGCAATAGGGAAAATAATTTAGACTATACATTCAAATATAAGTTCAGAATTTACTTATTACTTTCTCATTTAATCCTAGGTAATACCATTTCTTACATTCAGGATTTCAGACAAACAAAACAATATGGTGATGAACCACATTGTATGTCTCTGTGTTTCTTAACCTCACTGAGGTCCTGCTCTATCCTGCTATCCATTATCCATGAGGCAATTTCAGTGACTGCTTCTCAGCATCTTTATTTTTTATCATTGCAAGTATAGTTTTTGCTTTATTTATCCAGCTGCTCATGAGAGGAACAATGTAACCTACCTAGTTTGGAGTATGGCAATTCAAAGATCATTACTCAAGAACTTACTGTAGGTAGAAAATATGATGAATAATTAGAAGGTAGCTAGAGATGAAAGCACTTACCTTTGACTTACAAAAAAAAAATCTACAACTGATAAAATAATGATGGACAAAATTCTGGGAGGGTCAGAGAGGGTGACAAGTTTTCTCTGGGTGTCGAGGAAAGCATTTCCCAGAGAGGGATATTTTGGGATTTAAAGGATGAAGAGGGACAAAACAATGGGAGAAAGGCATTGTAGGCCTAGAGAAGAAAGCATGAGAGACAGAAGAGAAGGTATTGGACAGTCTGAAAACTTTGAATAGTCTAGTATTAAGAAACAAATCATGACTGGCTGAGTATCACAGGGAATGAAAGCAGAATATTGGCTTGAAGCCAGAATTTGAGGCTTAAGCACCAGGGTGAGAACCTCAACTTTAGTTAGCCAGTAAAAGAGAAACACTAAAATAAGTTACAAGAGGGAATAGTATATTTTAATTTGACATATAAAAGAGAACCCTGCTGTGGTAGAAAATAATTGTTTTAATACCTATCAACTAATTTCTTTAAAAGAAAACTTTTTTGGCAGACCACTAAAATCATAAAGTTAAGGTGGGTTATGATTATGTCTAAGTTTACAAAATAAACTGTCTGCATGGGTTTGCCAAAAGTGTAATACAGGTACTGAAAAGAAAAAAAAGAGATGATGGAAAATTGCTACCAAAATAATATATATAACTAAAAAGGGAATTCTTCCTACAGTCTTGTGAAGAAACATTAGCATGTTCCCATATGTCAGTAAAAACAGATTATGAAAGATCTTCAATCTTGAAGGGTTTGAAGAATTAGAATTTTATTGGTATTATAAAAATAATGACCTGCTAAGCGTGCAGACAATATTTTTCCTGATTTCTTACTTAGAAGTACTATTTTTTTTTTCTCACAAATCACAAACAGGTCTGAAATGCTTTAATTTTTGCAACATCATGAAGAATACAAAAAGAAAAAGAAAAAAAACTTGAGTTATTTTTCTAGATAAACCATTCACCCTTACATTAGAGAAACCAGCATAGTAATATATCTAGGGTAGAAGATTTTATAAATGTCAGAAGATGGCTTTGAATACAAACATAAATAAAATATTGGAAACTACATGGAAAATTATATTCTGGAGAGAATATAAAAGAATATAAAAGGAGAGAGATCGCCTTTTTTTTTTTTTTTTTTTTTGAGTTGGAATCTCACTCTTTCCCCCAGCCTGGAGGGCAGTGGCTGCTCCCGGCCACTGCAGCCTTGACCTGCTGGGCTCTGGCGATCCTTCCGCCTCAGCCTTCCAAGTAGCCGGAACTACAGGCACGTGCTACCACGCCAGGTTAATTTTTTGATTTATTGTAGAGATGAGGTCTCTCCAAATTGCCCAGGCGGGTCTTGAACCCGCGGGCTCAGGCAATCCACTCACCTCAGCCTCCCAAAGCGCTGGGATTACAGGCTGAGCCACCGAGCCCGGCTAGAATGTAGATTTTATTAGAAAAGGAGATCTCAGCCAGGTTCGGTGGCTCAGCCTGTAATCCCGCGCCTTTGGGAGGCTGAGGTGAGTGGATTGCCTAAGCCCGCAATCGAGACCTGCCTGGGCAACTTGGTGAGACCTCATCTCTACAATAAATAAAATTTAAAAAAATTAGCCAGGCGTGGTAGCGCGCGCCTGTATTTCAGGCTACTCGGAAGGCTGAAGCGGAAGGATCGCCGGAGCCCAGCAGGTCGAGGCTGCGGTGGCCGGAGCGGCCACTGCCCTCCAGCCTGGGCGACAGAGTGAGACTCCGACTCAGAAACAAACAAACAAACAAAATCTACATTCTCTCTCACTGAAGCCAGCTATTAGTTCTGACTCTTTGCCATAGGCAAAGCGTTTCCTTTTTGTTTCCCGCCCCCTGCACCTTTTCAGTATAAGGGCATACTCCCCTAAGCTTATTCAGTTCTTCCTGAGACTCCCCTTTGAGAAGCAGCACTGTTCCTTCTCTCAGGAAGTTTCCAGTCTTGATTAAAAGATGAAAGAGGCACATTGAAAAATTACATAATAATATGTGCTAACTTACAACAGTGTAAGAGGTGGAATGGGTGATACAAATACTAAGTGAGGGTCACAGATAAAAAGTCGGAAGGATTTAGGGGAGGTGAACAAACAGGATGGACTCAAAAGAGATCAGGAAAAGCTGGAGTGATCTTGCAGGACAGATGGTAGTTCACAGGCTGAATAGGAAATTTTCCTTGAAGGAAGACTCATGACATGAACATAATCAGGGAAAAGATATTTCACCATAGAAAGGCACAAGACAAGAAGTCCAGGAAACAGTGAGTAGCTCACTTTGTGGACTGGGCTGGGCTGAACTAGGCATCTGCATAATTAAGCTGTGTAAAATGAAGTTGAGAGGAAATGTTTAAGTTGGAAATGCAGAGGTCCTTTTGTGCCCTCAGTACATTCTATAAAAGAGGATTCACTGATGATTTTGAAAATATGGTATGCTAAAAGTGTTATTTCAGCAATAGTAAACTTACAGAAATGTGCACAGAGATCAGTTATGGTTTATCTAATTCATAAGATGATGATGGCTCTTACCAAGGAGGTGGCTTTAAGGGAAGAAAGTGAAAGATGGATATGAGTGACATGAGAAAGGGAGAGTCGTTGAAACCTGGCAACTGAATATGGAATAAGAGGGAAAGGGAACCCAGAATGACTCAGAAGTTTCAGCTCCAATGACTGAGAAAGCATGGTTCCACTGAGAAAAATGGTAAATCAGGCAGGAAGGCTGTTTTCCTGTTACCATGTTGTAGGTAGATATGATGGAAGGAATGTGGAAATAATCATTAACCTGCATGAGACAGGGGCTAAGAAAACAAAGTTGGGTTATACGTTGTAAAGTTATTCTACTGATTAAATCTATTTTCTCCCAAGTAGCTAAGGTAACTAATTACATCTTTACAACACCACAGGAAGCATGGCTATTTCAGCTGCCTTTCTATAAATGAATGAACTGACACTCTGAGAGGTTAAATGATCTATGCAAAAGTCTCACAGTATAGAGGGCTTATGAAGAAATATATTTTCTAACACATTGTAAAGAGCAGAGAGTCAAAGAGGTGAAGAGGATTCTAGATATCAGAATTAGAAACATGACCCAACATCTCCCTATTCTTGCTCATATAGAGAGAAGTCATCTACAATGTTGCTGACACATGGTCATTTGGCCAACCACTTCATAGTGACCAGTGTTAGGAACTCACTAACTTAAAAGGAGCAGTTCTGATTTTTAAGATGCACTATTATTAGAAAGGTTTTGTTTATACTACCAAAATCTGGTTCCCTACTATTCCTAGATATGTAGCAGCCCTTCTTCTGTTCTTTGAAGCTACAATACAATGATTCTACTTCCTTTTCCGTGTGATAGTCTTTCAGATAATGAAGAAAACTATCATGCTGTCCCAAGTCATCTAAAGCTATTTATTAAATAACATGACTTCTAGACCTTATAAAATTCTGGTCACCTGTCTTTGGATGCCCTTCACTTTTCATATTCATTATAAATGATGAAGCCCAAGAATGAACTTAATATCCCAGATGAACTTAATAATTAATGGAGAAGGTTCCCGCTTTACCAAACCCTTTGTCTTGACCTGTCTACCTATACTGATGCATGATCAGCTTTCATTAGCATTGATATCTGTTCCATCACTTATTAAATCATAGTTGAATTGAGAGGAAGTACATAAACCTTTATGATTCTAAAAGTTTACTATTATTAAGCCATGTCACCCCCATTCTGTACTTTGCAGTAAACATGAATATGAATTTTTTTTTATTCCAGCTTTTTCCTTTTCTCTTTGCCATCTCATTCTGGAAATATTGACCCAGCATTCCCAACTACCAAGACCTTTCTAAAGCCAAATTTTGTCATCCAGTGTAATATCTTTAAGCTTTGACTCAACTGCACATTTGACAAACATGCTTTCTCCCTTTGTCTTTCTAAATCCATAGTGAAAATATCAGCCAGGATAGGACCCAGGTTAGAGAGACTATCATCCAGCTGATGTCCTTTTCCTTCCTATCACCCAACAGACCTCCTACTAAGAGATTAAAAACTCTTTTCTTGAATGAGAAGGAAATAACCTGTCTCCACTTGAATTTTGCCCATTATTTTCTGCTCATCTGTGCAAGTCTAACATACGAACAGACCAAACTGGAATGAATATATTACATTATACTGCAGGCTGTAGAGAAACAATAAGATACCGAGTCCCAGTCTTTTGTTTAGAATCATGGAGAATAATCAATTTTTCACATGCATGAGGAAGACATTTAGAAGGCTTTAAGGCTCCACATTTACAAATTCCCCTCTAGCATATAATTCACCCACAATATGCGCACTATAAAGAATGGAGGGAGACCAACTAAACTGCACTGAGCTGAGAATAGTGGGTTTTGTCTAATAATTAAGACATTTATAAGTACGCCTACACATCAGCCCCACAGTTAAATTCTTCAAACCCAAGTCTCAACAAAATTCGATGCTACTCTCCTGTTCCTTCAGTCACTTGCGAGGAGTCAAAACTGAATGTAAAATTTTTGAATGCCCGGAATGCTGCCCACTTTCTCCTGATTGTCTGTGCCAGTGAGATAACCATAGCAGTGCTCTTAGACACTGTCACTCAGGTTCTGAGCACTGTGTGAATGGCTTCCATCAAGTAGCATTCTTATTGAGTTTGTATTTGCATAACCATAGAAACAATTTCCTTTGCTACTGGAGTAAGGAGCCTATGGCATGTGTTATTTGACTGTGTTCACTGAACAGGAAGTTTTCATTCTTAGCACCCTGCAATTTGTTTTCGCTCCTGAGATTCCTACACTCTGTTTTGGGTTTCTGTCTTATATTAAAACAGGCATTCAAAAGACAAAGATAACATTTCTGCCTTTACAAATTTTCAGTTTACCAAATATCCTGCTAGAGCCTTTAATGGAATAACAAGTAAGACTCTATGGCTAAAAAGGAGGAATTCAGTGGAGTATAATAACGTAAAACTCTAGGGAGACTCTTGAGCTTTACTCAGGAACTAACTCATACTTTATTTATGTCTTCACTTTATGGTTAGTACCCAAAATCTCAGAGTTCTACAAAACAATGCCTGGGCATTAAAAATGTATTTCTTATAAAATTATCATAAAGGGTTCAAGGACAAATATACAATGTATACCTTCATGGTTTAATTCTTATCCTTTTCTTCCATAAAACTATCTAGGCCCCACAGAAATCTTAGTTATATGAAATTCAGTTACATCATTTTATTCTTTCATTTATTCCCAACCAAATTCCATGGAACATTTGTATACCCAAAAGTGTTAATAGATATAAGTATGCTATAGCCAAATAATCTTAGGAACTATATATATATATATTTTTTTTAATTTTTATTTTGAAATTGTGGGGTACAATTCAGGGTTAGGTATACAAATGTTCATTGTGCAAGTACCCTTATTGATGAGGTGTGCCCCCCCTTCCCCAGGTGGATATCGACTGCCTTCAAACCCAGCTATTCCCCCCACCCACCTCCCCACAGTTTCCCACTACTTTCAATCCCTTTCCTACAGTTATATGGTAGTTGTTCAAGGTCCACTAATGAGTGACAACATGTGATACTCATATCTTTGTTTCTGTGAAACATTACTCAGTATTATAAGCTCTAATTCCATCCACATTGCTGTGAAGTTCATGATTTTGCTCTTCCTTATGGCTGTGTAATATTCCATTGTGTATATGTACCACATTTTTTTTTTATCCAGTCCTCTTTTGGTGGGAAGCACGGTTGGTTCCATGTTCTTGCTATTGTGAACAATGCTGTGATAAACATGAGTGTGCAGGTATCTTTTTTATAGAGTGATCTGAGTTCTTCCGGGTATATTCCCCGTAGGGGGATTTCAGGATCACACGGAAGGTCAATTTTTAGGAGTTTTAGGAATCAATTTTAGGAGTTTTTTCCACTTGTTTGTCACTGATTTCCACAGAGGCTGTACTAGTATACATTTCTACCAACAGTGTAGAAGTATTCCCTTTTTGCCACATCTTCTCCAGCATCTGTTATTTTTTGAGTTATTGATGATGGCCATTCTGACTGGAGTTAGGTGTTATCTCAGTGTAGTTTTAATTTGCATCTCCTTGATGATTAGTGAGGCTGAACATTTTTTCATATGTCTGTTGGCTGCTTATATGTCTTCTTTTGAGAAGTATCTATTCATATCTTTTGCCCACTTTGTAATGGGGCTGTTTGTTTTTTTCTTTTCAGCATGTTTGAGTTCCTTGTAGATCCTTGATGTTAGGCCTTTGTCAGACATGGAGTTGGCAAACATTTTTTCCCAGTCTGTGGGCTGTCTCCCTGCTCTCTTGATGGTTTCTTTGGCTTTGCAGAAGCTTGTCAGTTTAATGAGGTCCCACT
>CAUYQG010080695.1:0-10126 GCA_963574415.1 Tarsius wallacei | reverse complement strand
CCGGCTAATTTTTTGATTTATTGTAGAGATGAGGTCTCGCTTGCCCAGGCGGGTCTCGAACCCGCGGGCTCAGGCAATCCACTCACCTCAGCCTCCCAAAGGCGCGGGATTACAGGCTGAGCCACCGAGCCCGGCTGCCTGGTTGGTTTTAATATTTTCTCTTTATCACAGGTTTTCATTCATTTGATTATGGTGTGCCTTGGTGTAGTCTTCTTTGTGCTTATCTTGCTTGGGTTTTCTTGGTCTTCTTGGATCTGTGGGTTTATAACTTTCATCAAATTTGGAAATTTATTGGAATTTTAAAAAATGTTCCTTTCTACTCCTCTCTGAATGGGACTCCAATCACTTGTGTGTTATACTAATTTTCCAGCAGGTCACTGATTCTTTGTTGTTTTCAGTTTTTTTTCTCTTTTTAGTTTCATTGGGTGGTCCTATATTGTTATTACTTCAAGTTTATTGATCTTTTCTTCTATGTTGTCTAATCTTCCATTAATTTTTGTCAGTGAATTTTTCCTTTCAGACACTATCTTTCAACTCTAAAAATTCAGTCTGATTTTAATTTTTTACATCATAAGTGTCTGTCTTCATTATGTTCATGTTGGCTTTTCAGGGAAAAAAACTCCTTGTATGCACTTATAATATATAAAAAAGAGAGTTATGTGTTACTGTTTCCATTATTTCTGTCATTTCTGGGTCTGTTTCTATGACTGATTTTTCTCCTGGTTTTGGGTTGTGCATTCTTTCTTCCTTGCATGTCTAATAGTTAATTATTGAATATCATGTCTACAGATTTTATACTGTTGTGTATAGTCTCTTAAAAAAGGTTCTGGACTTAGTTCTGTCCCATTGGTAAGAAGGTATTTGATCCCTTTGAGTCTTGTTTTTAAGGTTTTATTTTTGAGTGAGTTTACAGTATCTTTTACTCCAGGCTAGTTTAGTCCTATTGCTAATGGATCTTATTTTCAGGGTCCCATGTATTCTCTTAGGTCTCCTCATTTATGAAAATTTAATGACTATCTGTCTAAGTGATTTCTCTATAAGTTCTGGGAATTGTTCAGTTACTTTTCTTTCTCTAAAAATTGGTTTTGCATGGCATAATTAAGTTTAACCTTATTTGCATGTAGATTGGTATTCCTTCAAACACAAAAGGGAGTTCCTATGCTGGTTCTTGGCCCCTTTCTCTGTATGGCTCCTGAGCTGTCTGGTATTCTATCCTATCAATTTTAGTCTCTGTGGCCTTCCTAAATGCTGATCTCTTACTTTTCAACTTTATAAAACTACTGAGCTCTGTTGACTTTCCCTCTGTGCACTGCAGTCTGCAAATTTTCTCCAGGCAGAGAGCAGAGACAATCACAGGACTCACTGTTCCTGTGCCACATTTTCAGGGTCACAGTCCTGCACTGTCATTGCCAACATTTAAAAAGAGTCATTTTATATATTTTGCCCAATTTCTAGCTATTTATAGATGGAGGTTATGACAAATAGTAGTTAATTTTTCATGGTTTATTTATTAGTTTCATACTGTTGTAACAAATCACCACAAACTTAGTGGCTTAAACTCCCACAACACAAATTTATTCTTAGACTTCTGTGGGTAAGAAGTTCCACATGAGTCTCACTGGGCTAAAACCCAGGTGTTGGCTGGGCTGCACTCCCATCTGGAGGCTCTGAGTAGAATCCATTTTCTTGCATTTTCCAGCTTCTAAGGCTGCTCATATTCCTTGTAGACTCCTGTCCTCCATCTTCTAAGCCAGAAATAGCAAGTTGAATCCTTTTCAGACTGCATCACTCTGACCTCCTCTTCTGCCTCTCTCTTCCATTTTTTAGGACCCTTATGATTGCACTGGGCCCACCTGGATAACCCAGGATTAGCTCTCCTTTTTTTTTTTTTTTTTTAGAAGCAGGATTTATTGAGGACAGAACGTTAAGGTGAGCTGATTAGCAAACTTAAT
The DNA here is from genome assembly GCA_963574415.1 of Tarsius wallacei. Lineage (NCBI taxonomy): Eukaryota > Metazoa > Chordata > Mammalia > Primates > Tarsiidae > Tarsius > Tarsius wallacei. The sequence continues at coordinate 8,174 of CAUYQG010080695.1, read as the reverse complement.
TCCATCTGCAACCATAGTTCCTTTTGCCATACAACCTGATTATTCACAGGTTCCAGGGATTAGGATATGAACATCTTGAGGGCACCATTCTTCTGTCAAATCTAGTTGGAAAGTAGAAATCTGGAATTATAAGTAAGCATAATTCTTCCAAAGGAGAGCAAGTGTTATAGAAAGGCAATGGTAACAAAATTTTGGAAGCAGGGGGGATGATAGGAAAAGGTTTACTGATCTAGAAAAGGTAAATTCTTAAACCAGTAAAGGGAAAAGTTGAGAAAGTAACCCAGCGTAGACTGCAGAATCCTCAAAAAATTCATGAATTGGCAATTCCAGGTTCTTCTGATTGTGTGGTTAACATGGAAGGCTAAAATAAGACATACTGGCTGAGCATCTATTTAATAAGTAGTTAGAATCCTAAATACTCTTTCCAACTCTATTCAGTCACATGCATAGCCCTCTTCAAGGCTAGCAGACAGCTAAGGGTTTTATGTCCCCCCACGAAGTGTCTTTCCCAATGAAATGACAACCAGAACACCCTGGAGTGAAGGAGGGAACTCACCATGGATGAGCCCACCACATGCTCAGAGTGCCTGATCAGACTTGTAGTCCTTATTCTCAAAGGCAAGCAAGCAGCCAGGGAGTCCCGATGCCTGAGGAAAACCTGTCACAAAACATGAAGAAGTATGTAAATGAGGAAACAGATGCAATGCAACTTTCAAGGGACAGAGTGAAGGAAAGGAAAACCTTCAGAAAATCATCTCTAATGCCCTGAGAGATATTAGAGAAGATACTGAAATTGAAACAAGATGCTGCAAAAAAATAAAAAGGAGCACTCAAGGAATAAAAAAAGAGCTCTTGAAAATTAAGACAAGCAAAAACTTGTAGCAGAAATTTAAAAACTGGTAAAAAGACTGAAAGATCACTTGTGGAAATACCATGGAAGATAGAGAAAAAGAGAGATGGAAAACATAAATCTTGGATTCAAAGAGCCCACCAAGTACCCAGCAAAATGGATGAAAGTGAACACTCAGTAAGAGGTATTTGTATCAGATTTCAAAGCACTGCACAGACAGAAGGTTTTGTACCCTTCCAGGCGGAGGGGAGACAACGTGGCCACACTCAAAAGATTGGAAATCAGACACCTCAACAGCAATGCCAGAAGTTTAAGATGGTGAAGCAGTGTTGTCAAAATGTAGAGGCAAATCATTTCAGCCTAGAATTCTTTAATAGCTGAACTATCAACCAAGCATGACAATTAAAATACATGTATTATACTATAAATATATATACATATGTATGCATATATAGATATATTTTGACTAAAGAAGAAGAAGAATACACCTATGGATTTGAGAGTTTGAACATTGATTCTTAGTGCTTTTCTCCGTAATGACCAACCTCTTGACTGGTTTGGGCTTCCAATTCTACAGAATTTGACCAGGTTCTGGGTGACTGGCCACAGGGAATTACTCTTCCAGCAGACGTGTCCTTGTCTTGATCGCAGAAATGAGCAAGTCGGGCAGGAACCTATGGCCGTGGGGCAGTCCAGAGGTGAGGCTGGATTCTTGTAGCCCTTGCAGATCACAGCACAGAGCTGCCCCCTCTGTGGAGCAGGCCTGCAAGTCTGCCTGCCTCTGGGCACAGAGTTAGAGGAAGCGGGGTGGAACTCCTCAGTGAGGCCGCGTAGCTGCTGCCTACCTTCAGCCTTTCCTCCCCTTCCCCATCCTGCCACCCTGGAGACAAAGGTGTTCCCATCCCTCTTTCTTAAAACTTCTCCCGTCACAAGGCACCACTCTGTTCCGTAATTATTTGTTTACCTGTCTGTCTCCATCCTTTCTTCTCCCATCCCAGAAGGCGATATTCTTGAGGGTGAGGATCGGATTGCATCTTGTTTTCTCCGAATCCTCAGCACTGAACGCCAGCCCTGGTAGTGAGGACGAGCAATGACTAAACCCTCACCAGAAAAAAAAAATCCCTCCGCTCATTTGTTCACTCATTCAACCCCGTTATTCACTATTCTGGGAACTGGGGACAACAGTAGACAAATTCGCAATGTTCTTGGACCGTATTCTGGCAGAGGGGAGAGGCAACCCAAGACAAACAACACAGGCCCTGGGCAAGTGCCCACATGGCCCTGGGATATTCTGACTTCATGGAAGGGCAGAGCTCTGTGTTCTCGCTGCTCGTTCCAGAAAGTTCAGCCCTAAACAAGGATTGTCACTGTTGTCTGTCACTGAGTTAGTTAATAATCTCCCAAAAAGCTACCTGTACAGGCAAAGTTCAGCACAAACATGTATTCGCACCCATAAGCCAACAACTGAACATGCAAAGATACATATGGATCGGCCCCGTCTTAGGGGCCTTCTATTTCTAAGAAACAGATATAAAAGCATAACATTTTAGTAAAGCATGGACAGTGCTGTCTGTTAGAAACCAAGGTGTGGGGGGGCGTGGGGGACATTTTCCCAGCCTGCCCCTGTCAACTTCAGCCTTACGATCACGGACAGGAAGACTGGACCTCCAGCATGGCCATGCCCAGCTCCGGCTCAGTCTCCCCACAGGACCCAGGAGTCCCTGTAGGGGGCTGAGGCTGACAACAGAGACTGGGAAGCTGGGGGGCAAATATCACGGTTCCTGGTTGCTCCACAAGTCTTTAGGTCCGACAGCCGTTCCAGAAACGTGGACAGGCCTGGCCCTGGGCACGAGACAAAGCCGCTTTGGTGTCTTCTGAAGAGCTCATCTTCCCTCTGCGCTCTTCCCAGAACTCTCCATTCACACCTCGGCACCCGCTGCCAGACCCCCTGCCTCTCCCCAAGGTAGCCGATGTGCCCAGCTTGTCCTGTATCCTCCCTCCGCTCTCCTCGTCCCGCAACGCATGCACAGACACATCCCTGGGGAGACCGGCCGGGCAGGGTTCTGTTAGGACAGCTCGTGTGCCATGGGAGCATGACCTACGGGATGCCATCCAAGCATGTCCCTTCCAAATGCACTGGGTGGAAGAATTTTGTCCCTGCTGCTTTCTGGATGGAGACAGCAGGCCCCATGGCTGAGTTAGTCTCATGTCGAAATAGAAAGCTGTAGCCAGGCTGGGAGCAGTGGCTCATGCCTATAATCCTAGCACTTTGGGAGGCCGAAGTGGGAGGACTGCTTGAGCCCAGTAGTTTGAGGCCAGCCAGGGCAACATGGTGAGACTACAAAAGGTCTACAAAATCTCAAAAAAAATCTCTACACAAAATTTTAAAAATTAGCTAGGCATGGTGGTGTGCACCTATAGTCCCAGCTACTCAAGAGACTTAGATAGAAGGACCACCCGAGCCCAGGAGGTCAAGGTTGTGGTGAGCCATGATCATGCATGCCACTGCCCTCCAGCCTGGGTGACAGAGTGAGACTCCAACTCAAAAGAAGAAAGAAAGGAAGGAAGGAAGGAAGGAAGTTATCGCCATTTTACACAGAAGAACTCAGTCTCCAGTGAAAAGCCAGGATGTACTATTAACACATTTTAATTCGAAATTTAGATTTCTACTCACTCTGTTTACTACCTTTCTTCCCTCCCTAACCGGTGAATGGAATGTCTGCCCTGGGAGACGGGGTATGATGGCTCCTCCTCCCATTCCTTCTCCGTTCCTCCCTCCACCTCTGGCTGCTGCTATGGACCCTTCTAGGGTGGGAAGCAGGAGGGCAAACAGTCGGAGGAAGTTCCTACCTGGCTGGTGACATTGTGGGACCGCCACGTGTTCTCTTGCTCCGGCGGGTGTTTCAAGCAGCCTCTGGCCCTCTCAGGCACACCTGTAGGCTCCTTGGAGGTCTCCTTGCTAACGCTGACTGCAACCCCCATGGCCGTGTGGGTGAGGCTTCTGCACCAGGTTGGCTGCTCCCAGTTTGCCTTCAGGTAGGCTTGCTGGCCATCCGTCCACACAGACTGTCTGCAACAAGGGCCGCTCACTTCGGAATACACTCGGTCAGGATTCATTTTTTTGACTTTTCAGGGTGACGTTCCTCCTGCGGGCTTCTCATCCAGGGTTTCTTGCACCCTTGCCCTTGTTCTAGGGGAATGCAGTTACTTCCCAACTCTCTCCTTCCCTCTGTGTGTGTGTCTCTCCCCCTTTTTCTGTCTTTGCCCTGTGTCCCTTTCAGACCAGTGGCCAAGGCCTTGAGTGAAGAGGGACCGCTCACATAAAACACAGTGGCAATGGCATCCCTACCTCCGTGCCATGCAGCAAACCTGCTCAGGTGTGTGTCGGACCAGCCCAACGTGCCTCTCCCCTTCTGTGGGTAGGTAGTCGGGCCCCTGAGGGTCTGCTGAAGCTCGCTCTCCTTAAGGTGTGATGAGGACAAAGTGACATCCTCTGTGTCCTCCCTTTGAAATGGGGAAGTGGAACTCCCAGAAAGAGAGCGGCTTCTCCAAAGAAATCACTTTACAAATCCTCCCCTTTTAGTTCTGTGATGCTTTTTGGTATCTCCCTTGTGAATTTGTCATGTAACTGGTTCTTGCCCTCTGATATCTAACATTTGAAAGCATGAGACAAAGCTTCCCATTTTGTTACATGTATTTGCTTGTTTTCACTGAAATAGAATTATTATTCTGTAAGTTGCCCCTTTCACCTGTCAATGTCATGTGAAATCTGCTATTAATATTACTATATCTATACAAACTTATGGATATATATCGAATTCTATCTTTCTTGTAATTCCTTTTGCCCATTTGCATATATAATGAGTTAATGTCAAGGACAGGGCTGGGACTGGGTAGGCAAGCAAGGTGCTGAGTAGCAGCTCACTGTTGGGCCATGCCTGGTGAGCAGATCTTTAACTCTCTGCCTTGAGGCAGCCCTTTCTCTGTAGGAGACAGTGTACGACAGTAGCTAAGAGCACAGACTCTGGAATCAGGCTGCTGGGGTTGAAATCCTGACTCTACCACTCATTAGCTGTGTGAACTCAGGCAGCTTAGCTCTGCTCCATTAGCATCAGTAAAAGGGGACTAGTATCTATTCTATTGGTTTTTCATAAGAATTAGATCAATTTTTATATATACCTGCAGGAAGGTGGGGGAGCAGAGATATGTGTGTGTATATAGAGAGAATATATATATGTGCTTATGTGTGCATCCATGTACATAATATACAGTACACACACACACACACACACACACACACACACACACACACATACAAGCTGAACCTCTGTATCCATAAGTTCTATATCTGTGAATTCAACTGACCTCAGAATGAAAATATTCGGGAAAAGTATTTCACAAAGTTCTAAAAAGCAAAACTTGAATTTGCTGCATGCTGAATGCTATGTTGCATTCATTCAAATGAAGTGCTGTGTAGGCACTGCATTGTAAGTAATCTAGAAACGACTTGGGTAGGGGAGGATGTGTGTAGGTTATATGCAAACGCTTCCCCACTTTGTATAGGAGACTTGAGCTTTCCAGGTCTTGGTATCTGCAGGAGGTCTTGGAATAAATCCTGCATAGATAGTGAATGACTGTGTGTATATATAGGTCTGACACCTAGTGAGAGCTGTGTAGGTGTTAGTTATTATTATTATTATTGTTATATTGACCTCATCCCTCCTTCTCTGCATTCCTCCTTCAATTGCATGACATGCTTTCCCCACCCAGTCCTTCAGTGATAATTTACGTTAACAACTTGAGGATGTTCTTTTTTAAAAAAAGTCAGCTGGGCACAGTGATTCACGTCTGCAATCCCAGCACTTTGGAAGGCTGAGGCGGGAGGATTGCTTGAACCAAGGAGTTCAAGACCAGTCTGAGAAACACAATGAGACTTTGTCTCTACAAAAAAAAAAAAAAAAAAAAAAAGAACTTGGTTGGAAGGGAGGCGGGGGCAGAAGAAAAACCGGAGTCCAGGAGTTTGAGGCTGTAGTGAGCTGTGATCATGCCACTGCACTCCAACCTGAGTGAGATCCCAACTATAAAAAAAAAAACATCATCTTTATTGACATACCAACTTTGTCATATGTTAAAAACTGACTTCAAATTAAAGTTTATTTCTAGACCACCTTTTCTGTCTAATAGATCTGCAATCATTCCTCTGTACTGATTCAACCAACCAGGGATTTAAAATATTTGAATAAAAAAATGCAACAAAAATACAAGTAAATATTACAATATAATAACTGGTTCATAGCATTTTCATTGTGTTAGATTATAAACAATCTAGAGATGATTTAAAGTGTACAGGAGGGTACACATAGCTTATATGCAAATACCTTATCATTTTATATCAGGAACTTGATTATTCATGAATTTTATTATCCTCCGGGGTTCTGGAATCAATCCCTAGAGGATATTGAGAGAGGAAGTGTATTCGCTTATTCCTGTGCCCGTATAGTATTTATTTGATTACAGTAGTTTTTAAGTATGTTTAAATAGATGGTAAAAAACAAGTCCTTGTGTTTTCTTATAAATTTCTTTATTTTATTTTATTTTATTTATTTTTTTCTTATAAATTTCTTTGCTATTCTTCCAAATGAACTTTGAGATAATTTTATCTATATTCAGGTTTAAGAAAATTCTATCATCATTTAAGAGAAATTCCATTAACCTTACACAATACATAATAATTTGAAGAGAATTAATTTTTATATTGTCTTCTCATCTACAAAAATGCATATCTTTTCATCTATTCAGAACTCATTTCATATCTTTTAAGTACATTTAAAGGTTTTCTTTATGTACATAATATGTTTTCACTATTACATTTATTCACATGAATTTTACACCAATAGTTTTTGCCACTATTATGAACAGAGTATTTTTAAAATCATTTTTTCTCTCTATGAAAAACAACATACAGAAAAGCTATTGATGATTGTATATTTGTCTTACATCTAGTCACTTTGCTAATTGCTGTATTTGATATAAAATTATATTATTGGCAAGATAAAATTTTTATATGACTTAATATTTATGCCAGTTGTGACCACACCTGAAGTTCGTAAGAATGGGATACAGAATGGTATTTAATAAACACCTGCAGACAGATGCTCTCTGCAAGCCTGCAGGAGCTGCAGCGGTCACCAGTGGGCTTTACTTTGGTTGAACAAATGCCCAATGCTAGAGTTCCCTCTGCTTACTCAGAGGAGGACTGCCAGTTCCCGAATTTATGTAGGCCACGCTTTCTGGAAAATACTCAGAGGAGAAGTTTACATGTGAATTATTTTAATAAACATGTGTTTGGAAAAATGCACAAGTCGTAAGTACACAGCACAACGGGTTATCTTAAAGTGCACACACTCATCCCACCACAGCCCAGGACAAGAAATAGCACACCGTCCTACCCCATCGCTTCCCCTGTGCCCCTTTCCAATCACTGTCTCCTCTCTTCTCTCCAGAGGTGGTCACTGTTCCTCCCTCTCATGTCATAGGTTTATTCTGCCTCTTCTCTGAACTTTATCTAGTATGCACTGTTTTGTGCCTAGCTCCTTTCCTCACATGATGCTAGAGAGGTTTTTTCTATTGTTGCTCGTAGCCAGTTGTTCGTTCTTATTCATTCATTCTGCTGTCAATGGATATTTGGATTATTTTTTATTTTTACTATCTTGCATGATGATACTATAGATACTACAACAAACTTTCTCACTTACCTTTGTATCTCGCCTGAGATCTCAGTGATTGAAATTGAATGAAAGGTATAGCACTCATTTCTCACTCATATGCTTCTAATTCTTCAGATCTTGGTGAAGGACGAATGTTTGTGTCCTCCTATCTTAGTCTGTTTTCTGTTGCTATCGCAGACTAGATAATTTGTAAAGAACAGGCATTTATTTGGCTTGTGGTTTTGGAGATTAGGAAGTCCAAGAGCCTGATGCCCAGCATTTGGTGGGAGCCTTCTTGCTCTTCATAACATGGCAGAGGCATCACATGGCAAGAGCGCGCATCCCATCTTGGCGGTCGCACCTTGACCATCTTATCTAATCCTATTTACCTCCTAAAGGCTCCTCTTCCAAGTAACATATGAACTTGGGGATTAAATTTCCAACATGAAATCTGGGGGACACATTCAAACCACACAGCACCTCCCACCTCCACCACACCTGGTTAGGTTTCGTATGTTGAAACCCTAACCCTCAATGTGATGGTATTTGGAGATGAATTTTTTGGAAAGTAATTAGGGTTAGATGACAACATGGTGAAGATTAATACCTTTATAGGA
>CAUYQG010080693.1:0-14600 GCA_963574415.1 Tarsius wallacei | reverse complement strand
AGCAGTTTCCTTCAACTGCCAATACCACCCCTCCTCTCCTGACAGTTGATTGAAACAGGACTCCTACCTATCACCATACACAAAAATTAACTCTAAATGAATCAAAGACCTAAACGTAAAACCTCAAACTATAAGAATCTTCGAAAATGCAGGAGACAGCCTTATGAAAATTGGAACTGGGAACCAATTCCTATTCAGAACCCAAAAGGCCAATACCTTGAGAAATAAAATAGACAAGTGGGACCACATCAAATTAACGAGCTTCTGCAAGCAAAAGAAACCATCAAGAGAGCAGGGAGACAGCCCACAAAATGGGAAAATATATTTGCCAACTGCTTATCCGACAAAGGCCTAACATCTAGAATCTACAAGGAACTCAAACATGCTGAAAGGAAAAAAACATACAGCCCCTTTAAAAAGTGGGCAAAAGACATGAATAGACACTTCTCAAAAGAAGATACATGGGCAGCCAACAGACACATGGAAAAGTGCTCAGCCTCACTCATCATCAGAGAAATGCAAATCAAAACCACATTGAGATATCACCTAAGCCCAGTAAGAATGGCCGTCATTAATAAAACAAACAACAGATTTTGGCAAGGATGTGGGGAAAAAGGAACGCTTCTACACTGCTGGTGGGAATGCAAACTAGTACAGCCTTTTTGGAATACAGTGTGGCGACATCTGAAAGAACTAGAAATTGACCATCCATATGACCCAGCAATTCCCCTATTGGGAATATGCCTGCAGGAACTCAAGTCATTCAACAAAAAAGATACATGCATATGTATGTTTGTTGCAGTTCTATTCACAATAGCAAAAACATGGAACAAACCGTGTTGCCCCTCAAAGCTGGACTGGATAAAAAAATGTGGTACATATACACAATGGAATATTATGCAGCCATAAAGAAGGACAACTATATGGACTTTGCAGCAACTTGGATGGATTTAGAGTCGATTACTCAGTGATTTATCACAGAAACAAAGATCAGATTTCCATAAACGAACCTTGAACAATTATAATGCTATAAGAAAACGATTGGCAGTACTGCGAAACTATCAGGGGAGGTGGGGTGGGATTGGCAGTTGAGGGAAACTGCTAGGGGAGGGAGGGGCATACCTCATCAACAAGGGTACCTGCCTGATCAATGTTTATATACCTAACCCTGAAATGTACCCCACATCTTTATAATAAAAAAAAGAAACAAGTTAGGCACCTAAATTATGAGATAATTTATAAAATGTCAAACATATAGTAAATTTAAGAATGAACATACTCTGCAGACAAGTGTGGTGGCTCACACTTGTAATCCCAGCACTTTGGGAAGTCAGAGTTGCTTGAGTCCAGGAATTTGAGACCAGCTTGGGCAACATAGCAAAACCTTTACTCTACAACAAAACAAAAAATTAACTGAGCATGGTGGCGTGTGTCTGTAGTTCCAGCTACTTGGGATCCTGAGATGGAAGGATTGCCCAAGCCCAGGAGACTGAAGTTGTAGTGAGCCATGATCATGCTACTGCTCTTCAGTATAGGAGACAGTGTAAGACTCTGATTCGAACAAACCAACAAATTATCAAAATGAACATATTCAGCTAAAACCAATGAAAGACAAAACAGTCAGCTTTGCAGTGTTACCTTCAAGTCCCCAAATTAAGAATTTCTTTCATCTACACTCATACACACACACCACAGAGCCTTAGTCAAACCTACTGATCTGGGCTTGAGAGTGACACTGACCTCTGTTGAAAGTTGTAAATAATGCAAAAGAAAAAAGAAAAAAATGTGCAAAGTAAGGAAGAGGAAAGAGAAAAAATTAAGATAATACCTGAAGTTTTCACTTCCTTGAAGGAATCTAAGTCTTGTCTCTTCTTAAGTTAATTTGCACTTCTTTCATTGGTAACATATTGCTCCAAAACCTCAAGTTTTATACAAAATTAAATGTTCATGCAATCCAAAGCATTATAGATGTTTGAATTTTACTTTAATTGCAATTCTGTCTTAAGTTTTGAGACATGGACAGGCATTTTAAAAGATATCAATGCTAGTGGTCTAAATTTCTATTGGAACAAATTCAAGCATTATCAATAAAATGTCTAATATATGTCAGTGACAATGAAAGGTTATAGTGACTCAATAGTGAATATGATACGGTTCTGACAATCAAGGATATGATTGCATAGCTGGCATAATGAATGATGATGCATTTATAAAGCAATGTTATGTGTTCCAAATAGAAAAGGTCCATCAGGCTGATTACAGATGTGTTGCTGTTTACAAGGATAAGAAAAGGTTAAAGTTCAGATTAGAAGAGTGAGAACAAGTTTTCCAGATGACAAGCAACCCATGCAAAGGAAACACCTGTGCCAAAGTACAGAGGTGGGAGGGAGTTGAGAGTCCAGAATTTTCTGGAACCTGTACTTGTAGGGCAGAAAAGAGTGAGGAAGTAGTGATAGTAAGGATGGAGCAGATGGATAGACAGGTGTCAGTTCATAATGGACACTGAATGCCAAACTGTCTACAATATTGTTCTGATAATGTTGGGAAGCCAGTAAAGACTTAAGTAGGAGCTTGGCCTAATAATTTTTTAAAAATGTAAACATCACTCTGGCAAATGAGATAGAAGAAAAGATAGGAAGTAAAAACTCAATCTAGGGTTTGCTCCAATAGTACCATTGAGACATTAGAGGAATCTGAATTAAGAATGCAACACTGTTCAGGGTCCTGCAGGGCTTGGGCCAGCAGGCTAGGTGGGCATAGACAGATTTGCTCATGGTAAGCCCCAAAGTGACACATATGGAAAACACAGGTCAGATAAAAAGGGAGATTGCATCATTATCCTCAAAATAAAAATTTAGGCTGGGTAGCCAGCCATTAGGCGTTGATGACATACTTCTCTGTTTAGAAAAGATATTGCTGTACATGGTGCAATGTTGAGGATGTTGGCATGAAACTCTTACTCTGCATGGGCGCCTACACTTTATCTTATTCTTTGCGCTACTTGTTTCTTGAATCAAGAAAAACCAAATTAGAAGGAAATTGAATCTCTAATATGGATCAGATTTCTGTGGTCTGGTCTGTTGATGCTGAAGATCACGTGCTTCTACTGGGTCCTCATGAAATGACACTGGGCGACCTCCTATGGACAGTCTGACAGGAGGTTAGGAAGAATGAAGTATGTGGTATTGTGATAGAGCATACAGTTCCCAGATCCCAGGTCTCAGCTCCTGCCTGTGGAGAGGAGAAACATGGGTGCCATTGACCTGCCTGAGAGATGGATTGGGCTGGGGTCAGCAGACTGAGTGGGCGTGGATAGTGTCTATCTTTGAGTCTTTGCCTTCTAAGACATTAAATAAATAAAGAGAATGTACAAAAACTTTCAAGATGGGAGTGATTTTCTTCTGACTAAAGATGCCCAGATGCTAGAAGGACTGGCTGTATTTTTTCATATAAAGTGATGTAAGAGGGAAGACTTGTGTAGGTTGCAGAATCAGTACAGGTAAAGTTTAGTCATGAGAAATCATAAGTTTATGTAAGAGTGTCATTTGCCAAAGTCAAGGCTATGCAGAGAACCAACTAACATGGCAAAATATTTATAAACGCCTACTTATTAGCATGAATCCTGGACTTCCTACTATCCTGGGCTCTTTTCTATAGGATCTGAATATTCTAAATATTCTTCTTAAATTATAGAGGTCTGAAATAAACATGTGTCTTAAATGTGAACTAATTTGATCAGCATCCAACTCTGAGGGAGAAACAGTTGCTCATTGAACTCACTTTCTCTTCTCCTTGATACAGAATTAGACCAAATACAAATCTATTTGTAGGGAGCTGTGGCCATGGGACAAGGTTTTAACTACTAGGGCAGAAGTCCCCAAGTCCCAGGCCACAGACCAGTGTGTGGCCTGTTAGGAATCAGGCTGCACAGCAGGAGGTGAATGGCGGGCAAGGGAGTGAAGCTTTTCCTTTTTTTTTACAGCTGCTCCCTATCACTCACATTACTGCCCGAGCTCCACCTCCTGTTAGGTCAGTGGTGGTATTAAATTCTCACAGGAGCAAGAACTCTATTGTACTGTGCATGTACGGGATCTATGGTGCACATGCAAAATAATCTAATGCCTGATGATCTCAGGTGGAGTTGAGGCAGTGATGCTAGCGCTGGGAGTAGGGCTGAAAATACAGATTAATATTAACAGTAAATTTTGATTATACAGAAATCATAATAAATCAATCACTTACAGACTCATCAAAACCCTATCAGTGAGTGGCAAGTGATTTGGTATACTTCTATTGTATAACTGCAGCTAGTGGTAGGCTTTAAGTCAGAATACAACACTTATTTTAATGCCTGCATGACCCACCCATTATTTTATTTAGCATATGCATCTGTATCCCTATTTTTAATGGTGAGTTGTATAATTATTTCATTATATATTACAATGTAATTATAATAGACATAAAGTGCACAATAAATATTATGTGCTTGAATCATGCAGAAACTATCCCTCTTCCACCCATCTGTGGGAAAATTGGCTTCCATGAAACTGGTCCTTGATGCCAAAAAAAAATTGGAGACTGTTGTACTAGGGTGTGAATGCACAGAAAATACGGTACCTCTAGGCCTGGTCTGATGAAATCTCCTGAGTGCCAGACTCCATTGCTCACTCTCTTTTCTGACATCCTCCCAATGTTGGGGATCTAGAACAGAGTGAGTCCCAGAGACTGTAAGAGTCCCTGGTGGAGAAGGCCTAGATCCTGAGTCACCAATCGGATGTGAACCATCCAGAAAAGACACTTTGCCAGTGTCACCCTACTGAATAACATATGAGATTATTAACATTATCATTTCAGAAATATCCTTTGCACGCATGGTTGGCACTTTGCTTCTTATAAATGAAAAATGAATTTTGTCTTCAAATAATTCACAATGGTATCCATTTCTTATAACAGGAACTTCATAATTATTATACATGTGTTTAGATGGCTTTGGCTTTTTAATTTTAAAGTAGGTACCCAGTACTAAGAATGTTATCATAAAAAATGTTGAGTTTTTTTTCTTTTTAGGTGTTCAACAAAGTTTATTTAGAAAGTAAATGAGAGAGAGAGAGAGAGAGAGAGAGAGAGAGAGAGAGAGAGAGAGAAAGATTCACCTCCCCAAGGTAGGGAGGGGAGGGAGTCAAAGCTAAGAAAACATGACTAGGCCAGTGCTTAACAAAAAAACAGCCTAACTTGTGTCTTTATGATATAAACTGATGTAGAACCAAGGCTCTAAAGTCTTGGCTGTGCATTTGACTTTTTGAGCAAAAGTGCTGTGTTAATGTTAATAAAAAATAAACAGATTTCTCTTTCATACTGCATTTTTATTAGAGGTATAATTTACATACAGTAAAATTCTTCTTTTTAGTACTCAGTTTTATGAGTTTTGAATAATGCATGCAATCATGTAAATACTACCACCATGAATACATAAGAATGTTTCATATCCTCAAATATACCCTTGTGCCCCTTTATAGACAATCTATTCTTTTGGACTTTATCCAATGGCAACCACTGATCAGGTTTCTGTCTCTGTATATTTGTCTATTGCAATGTATTATATATATGGAATTATATAGCATGTAGGCTTTTGAGTCTGGCTGTTTTCCCGTTTGATAATGCATTTGTGATACACCCATGATGCTTCATGTTACAGTAGTCATTTCTTTTTTTAGTGCTGAGTAACAATCAGTATGATAGATGGACAGTGCGTAAATTTGTTATTTTAAAGAATATTTGGATTGTTTCAAGATTTGGTAATTATGATCAACACTATTGTAAACATTCAAGTACAGATTTTTGAGTGAATATAAGCTTTTATTTCAAATAGGTGAAATAAAATTCTACATAAGAGTTGTATGACTGGGTTATGGCAAGAGCTTGTTTACGATCATAAGAAACTGCAAACTTTTAAAATGTAGTTGTACCATTTGCATCAGTAATATATTATAATTTCAGTTATTCCACATTATTGTCAACTCTTGCTACTGTCAGTTATTGTTATTGACTTTATGTACTTTTAATTGAAAAATAAGAATTATATATACTTATGAGATACAATGCTATTTTTAGATACAAGCATACATTGTGGTATGACTAAATCAAGGTAATTAACACATTAATCACCTCATATACTTCATTTTTGAAGTGATAACATTTAAAATTTATTCCCTAACAATTTTTAAATATATAATACACTGTTATTAACTATAGCCATTGTACTGCAGAGTAGATCTTAAAAATTATTTCCCCTGTTCAACTACATTTTCTCATCATTTCACCAGTATCTCCCCATTTCTTCCACCCCTCACTCACAAGCTTCTGGTTACCACCTTTCTATTCTCTGTTACGAGTTCAACTGTTTTAGATTCCACAAATAAATGAGTTTATGCATTATTTGTCTTTCTGGGTCAGCTTATTTCATTCAGTGTAATGTCTTCAGGTTCATTTATACTGAAAAAATGACAGATTTTCCTTTTTTAAGACTGAGTGGTATTCCATTGTGTATATATGCCACATTTTCTTTATCCATTTTTTTTCTGATGAACACTTAGGTTGCTTTCATATCTTGGACATAGCGAAAGGACTACAATAAACATGGGAGTTCAGATGTCTCTTTTACTTACTTGTTTCATATACATATTTGTATATGTATCCAGAAGTGGGATTTTAAAACTCATGAATAGGTATTAGATTTTGTCAATTTTTATTCTACATATATTGAGACATAATTATGCAATTTTTCAAGTTTGTGCATGTGATAGATTAGATTAATTTTTGAACGTTGAACCAGACTTGCATATTGGGATAAATTTCATTTGACCATGGTATATAATTATTTTCATTCATTGTCACATTCAATATGCTAACGTTTCGTTAAGGATTTTTGCATCTTTACGAAAGATACTGGTCTATAGTTTTTGTGTTTGTGTGTAACGTGTTTGTCTGTCTTTTTTTGGTGTTAGGGCACTGCTGTTCTCATAGAATGAAGTAGAAAGAATTCCTTCCACCTATGTCTTCTGAAAAAGATTATAGAAAATTGGTATAATTTATTTATTAAATGTTTGGTAGAGTTCACCAGTGACTGCGACTATGGTTGGTGCTCTCTGTTTTAAATGGTTATTAGTTATTCATTATTAGTACAATTTACTTAATAGATATGGGCCCATTCATACTGTTTACTTCTCTTTGTGTGAGTTTTGCCAGGTGGTATCTTTTAAAGAGTTGGTCCATTTCATCAAGGTTATTACATTTGTGGGCACAGAATTGCTTGAAGCATTCTTTGACTATCTTTTTAATGTCATTGACTCTGTATTGATGTCCCATTTTTCAACTCTGATATTAGTAATTTGTCTCCTCTATTCTTTTTCCTGTTAACTTGGTTAGAGATTAGCAATTATATTGGTCTTTTCAATGAACCAGCTTATGGTTTTATTGTAATTTCTTTTTTTTTAGCTTTAATTTCATTGATTTCACTCAAATTTTAATTATTTATTTTCTTCTGCTTAGTTTGATTTAATTTGCTTTTCCTTTTCTAGTTTATTATAGTGGAACCTTAATAAATTATTTTGAACCTTCTTTATTGCATGCCATGCTGTACATTTCCCTTGAAGTACTGCTTTTACTGCATTCCATAGATTTTAATAGTTGTGTTTTTATTTTTATTTAGTTAAATGTATTTTTAATTTCTTTCCAGATTCCTTTGATCCATATATTATTTAGATCATGTTGTTTCATTTTTTCTTTTCATATGATTTTCGTATCACTTATAAATTATTATTCCATTTTAGCATTAATATTAGATTATTTTTATAATAATTTTTTAGTGGTTTCTCTAGGGTTTACAAAATGCATATTTAATTAACCTGAATACGGTTTTTATGTGTATCATATAACCTTCAAATAGTGTACCATCATTTGTTTCCTTTCATTTTTAGGCCACTGTGATACATTTTACATTTACATAAGCAATAAATACAAAGTACATTATTATTATTTTTGCATCAGACATTCAATTATCTTGTAGAATGCTAAACATTCTAAAAATACATTTTATGATAACCTTCAACTTTATCATATCCAGGATTTTTCTTCGTGTGTGTGTGTGTGTGTGAGAGAGAGAGAGAGAGAGAATAGATTCAATTTCCTATCTGGTATAGTATTTCTTTTTCCTGGAGACCTGCCATTAGTAGTTCTTTTCATCCAGGTCTGTTGGAAATGTGTTTATTCAGTTTTTGATGTGTGAACAAGAATTTATTTTTCCTTTATTCTCAAAAGATATTTTTTTTTCTTCATATAGAATTCTTAGTTGATAGTATTTCTCTATCTCAGGGCTTTAAAGATTTAACTCTATTGTTCTCTGGCTAGCATAGTTTCTAAAAAAAATTCTGCTTTGATTTGGATCTTTGTTCTTCTGTATATGATATATCTTTTTTTTTTCTCAAGTGCCTTCAAGATTTCACTTTATTTTTGGCCTTCTGACACTTTGGCTATTATTTTTACAGGTGTTGGTTTGTTTGTTTTTAGTTTTAATTTTTGGTTGAGTTTTTCAGATTTGTGTTTCAATTTTTTTCATTATTTTTCTCAGCCATAATCTCTTTAAATATTCCTTTTTTCCTTCTCTCAATTTTCACTCTGGGGTTTTCATTTATATGTATGTTATATTATTTGATATTGTCCATAATCCTTATAAGAAATTTTAAAATTGTTATTCTTTTTTTCTTTGTGCTTCAATTTTATTAGTTTGTATTGATGCATCTTTAGACTCAGCTCTGTTGAATCTACTCATGAACATTCTTCATTTCTGTTACTGTGCTTTTAATTTCTAGCATTCCCATTTTATTCTTTTGCACAAAATTCTTTACGTATTTTTAGGATGTTTATCGTCTCCACTAGATCATTTGATTGATTGGAATCATTTTAAACCACTCTGTGACAGTTCTTTTGTACAAGTCATATCTGATTTTTGTTCTGTTAATTGATTTTCCAGTGGCAATGCTTTTTTCCTTGTTGTTCTCTGATCCTTATTTTGGCTGATACTGATAAATTGTGTCTCATACTCTGAGATGAATAGTATAATGCTTTGTAGCGGCCATGTTTTTTTCTATTCTATAATTTCTTTATAGAGAAAGAGAATCAATGCAGTAGTGGGGAGTGTTAAGTTTGAGTTTTGTTGTTATATGGTTTTTCACAGTGCACCAATAAATCTAAATTTCTTTAGCTTTACTTTCACTTGGGGTTTGATGTTCAGTTGTTGAAAGACTTTCCTAGTGTTTTTGTTCCACTCTCAGTTTTAATTTCTTCCTCTAAAGTGTTAAGTTCTTCTTCTCCACCTCCATGGTAAACTGCTATTATTTGTTATTCAATTCTTGATATCCTGCTGAGAGATGTTGAACATTTAGTCTATGTTCCATCTATCTATTGTGGTTCTATCTCAATTGTAGGAATATCTTTTGTCCCCACATATCAGGGTTGGGGTTTTTTCAGTGATCCTGCTTCATCCCCTGCTTTAGGAGATGGTTCATGGCCTGAACCCAGAACGATTTTCTACCCCACAGAAACTAAAAGGATAGAAAGTTTTTTTCCTCCATTTTTCTTTATCTTTATCTGGGTAAAAAGGTTTCCCCTTCTTGTTCCAGCACATCAATGCATTTGCTCAATAAGGAAAATAGACTTGGTAGGAGACAGGGTTTTTGTTTTTTGTTTTTTTTCTACAGTAAGTATTGCTGTCTTCTCCTAGATCTACATAACGAAGGAAGCTTTTTCCCTGGTTTTCCAACCTTCCTCAATCATTCTCATGAGGACTGTTTGAAGTCTCATGTGTAAATCTTGAGTTATGTATGAATTCTTATCTGCAGTTGTTGCCATTCTATACTCATAAAATCCCCACTAAGCCTTTAGCAGTTTGGTAAAGCAATTCTTACATGACTGTACGGTGGCCACATTTTACTCTCAAGATCTGAGATAAGGCAGAATTCATTTTCCATGTTTTTCCTTTCTGAAAGAAGTCTATCTTTCCTGAGATTTTGCGCTTATAGGTTTTCCTGAAACTGAAACTTCAGTTCTTTAATGTAGTCAGCAATAGTTATGATTTTGTAGATTATCTGACCTTTTCCTGCTTTATAATATAAGCAATGTTTCTTCTCATTTTATACCATTCATACAGACTCCAGAAAAAACTCAATTACTTTTTAAAGTCTGTTTTTAACAGACAAAGTGTTAAATGGGGAAATGTGTGGCAATTTTTTAGATTACTTCTCACAGCCATGGTATTTTTCTTGCATGCCTCAGAGAAAATATCAAGCCAATTCTTTCAATTCTATGGCAGTTTAGAAACTGGGGGAAAGAATTAGAAAAAGATTTATTTTTTATTTCTTAGAATATTACAGAACCTTTGTCAAAGTCACCCAGTGCTGTAATATCAGAAGCCTTTGTAACATGATGGAATGAATTAACAGACAGCCAGATGGATATCGCGTTGGGTAAGTATAGTAGATTTAGTAATCAATTAAGGGATATTAGGGGAATAGATGAGTTAGCATGTGGATGATAACATGCACCAGTAAGTGGAGGAGCAAGTGAGCAAATGGATAAGTGAGTATTGAGGTGGTGATAGACAATTATATAAATGAGTGGGTTAGTAGTAGATGGTGGTGCTGAGAAATTACTAGGTATTTGACTTGGTAGATGAATGATTAATGGATAAATGATTCACTTAAAAGGTGTTTGAGGCATAAAGAATACGTCAGAGAATGGCAATATGACTTCCTTCTTTCATAATCACATCAAACTTCTTCATAGATATTCACATTTAAAGAGGTATAGAAAGTTAACCATTCTGTAGTAAAGATTTTGGCTGCCCTTTTTACTTTCTCTCTTTTTTTGTCTCTCTAGATTATACGATTCTCTCTATATATCTTATTTGAAGTCTTATATCAATTAAAATCTTAAAATATAGGATGCTGATGCTATTACTACTGGAACTTTTGATATGTTATAGCATAACAAAAATATACTCAGGCGTCCATCAACATTTGCAATAGGCAGAGATACTCTTGCACAAGACATTGGGGTTTGAAGCACAACTCTCTTGTCTACAGATGGAGAGGTAAGGGCATCCTAGAGCCAAAGATGAGAATTGGCTTGATTCACCAGGCATGGATGCAGGCTCATATACTGCTAACTAGAACAGTGGTTTTAAAAAATTAAAATCAGATTTAGGTTATGGAGAACATCTGAAAACTTCATAAAGCTGGCTTCCATGGCTGTTTAGAATAACATAAGTTTTCAGTGGAGTTTTGGAAGGGGGAGAGGAGTTGAGAAGAACAGCATTCCACAGGGAAAGGAAGGGCAGCATGGAGACCCTACCCTGGAGAACTGGAAGTGGTGACAATTAACATGCTAATACATGAAGCCCTTAAGGGAAATCTGTTGGCCCTCCTGTGGTATGTCAGCCACAAGTACACTTTGCCAGTCCATGGTTGAGCCAATTTGAAGGCACCTATGTATTTCCTCTAAGCTGTTTCTCTCACCATCTAAACTAGTCTCGGGTGATTTCTGAGCCCTGGAGCACAATGGGTCTGGTATTCTTAAATTCCATTATCCATCACTTTGTTAGAGAGAATTCACTAAAGAAACAACTTAAATCTAGACAGAAGTACACAAGTCCCTTTTGTCAGGTGCTGATTACTGTTTGGGAGGTCTTAATAGAATCGAGCAGAGGACAGATGTAAACAGGTTTATAGAGGGGCAGTAACTGTACGGATATGATTTGTTGTGGATTTTTGATCGGGGATATGATCCATGAATGGTGAAATCTTCTCACCCTAAGCCTTACAGTAAATGTAATAAAATAGTTCTGGTTTCCAGAAAATGGAGCTTAGGTACATTTTCACTGGGCTTCTTAATTCCAAACTCGGATACTGGCAGAAAGAAAGCAAAAGTGTAAAACAGAGGCTGTAGAAAGAGAATGATTATAAATTTTAAAAAAATACACAACAGATGAATTTTGTTTCATTTTTGGGAAAGACATTTAATGGGTAACTCAGATCTATTAGACTTCTATTTAAGTATTGATTGATATTCATGAACATGTAATAGGCATATTGGATTTTCAGGTATGTATATTAAATTTCCAAATAAATTGTCAATTGTTTTAAAGTCTCTCATCTGAATTATTTCCCTAAGGGTATTCTGATTTTCCTTTCGATAATAGTAGTTTTAAATATAAGATGATTAAATAGATTGAACAAATTCATACAGCATCAGCATGTGAACAGGGACCACCATTGAGGTATCTTGACTTTCTTTTCAGGGCTGCTTCGTCTAGAATGTGTTGTAGGATTGCACTATAGACACTTTGCTGCAAAATAAAACCTTAGTATTAGATATAAAGGGCAAGAGATGTAAAGAAGGTGAGAGTTTACAAATGAAATCATGATAAAATATATCCTCAAAAATGAATTGCAGGATTGCATTATGTTCAATTGGACTCAGATTATGTGGAAAGTCAGGAACCAAATCAAAATAGGAAGTAGATAATAAGATCTCAAAGTCAAGAAAACTAATTGTCTTTTCTAAACATAAAATCATATTTCGGACATTTCCTATCCGGTGGTACTAGGGTTCTCTGTGTCCAAATATTTGGACGATGGAAATACTCTTGGCCATGATGAATGCATTCAGTGTAAACCACACCAAGTGTTCAGCCACAGGTCAGATGAATATTCCTCTAAATAAAAGTGGCATTTCTAATGACAATTTAACTGTATAAATTATGCTTCTAATTTATTTGTACCGCCATGAAGATTCCTTGCAAGAGTAAATTGAACATTTTTGAGCATTGATCCATAGAATAGCAATGAAATGCAAATGTAAAAGGAAACTAATAAAAGAAAAATGTGAATAGAAGCATCTGAAAATATTTCTGTAGCACTGCAATTAATGGTCCTCTCTAAGTGGCACAGAGTGAAATATTCTGTCAGTTTTTGGCTGATTATTTTCTATTGGCCTGTTTTTTTAATCTTTTAAAAAAAATACTTCTCCCACAGTCTTATCATTTCTATTAGAGCTGGAATATAGGGAACACGTGGTAAAAATCTCAAAGGTACTTTTTGTGAGAAATCGTATTTTTACTTGGGGTTATACTTTTTCCTCTCAGGCATTCTGCAAAGTTATAAGAAGCTTGGCCTGAATGAGCTTCCCATCTGGAGGGTCAACTGTTCAGCATTTAAGTAAATTGTAACAGACTAGTTGAGCGATGTGTGATTCCATGATTCTAACCACAACAAATATTAGCATAAATCACTATGTAAGAATTACCATTAGTAATATGCTTAACTTGACTTATGTTTCAACTTTCCTGATATTTCTTTAGATGAGGAGAGAAACAGGCAAGTTTAGAATAGTTTCTATGTCTGCTGGAAGGCAAGCCTGGATGTAGAGAGTTAAAAAGAATGGCACAAAGCTGATGGACTCATAGATGAAGGGTTAGAAGACAAACTCAGTGAAAGGGAAGCAGGAACATCTAAAGCCAATTTTACCTACCCAATCCAGATAAAGAAGAGTCTTGGTTTTAATATCACATAGCATGCTGTGCATTTTTCATTCTTCATCTTCTTTTTTGGGTAATGTGTATTTTCATTTAAAGATGTAATTAGGTAGTAGTCAGATGAAAAATAGGAAAAAAAACAGTGGGTAGAATAGTTTGAAAAATAATGTTTCATTTGTAACAGTTTAGATTCAATTTTTGCAATAAAAATAATTTTCTATGGAATCAATGGATAGATTTGTTTTATTTAGAAAAAGGTTATGATAGATTGAAACTTAACTTTTAAATTAATGATTTTTGTCATGTAAAGAGTTGCATGACTAATCTAAAAACACTTAATTTTTCGTCTTTGTTTTTTTTGTCACAGAAAGAACATTTCAGTGCTGATATTTGTTGTAACTAATAATTACTGGAGATAGGAAGAAAGCACATGGAAAAGCTTTCATGCAGAGCTGAAAAAAGGTAATTTTTATATATGTATGCATTTGCTTCCTTGACAAATAAAAATTATGCATATATATAGTATGCATTTAAACATTCTCACTACAAAATAACAAATGTGTTGTAATGCATATGTTAATTTTCTTCATTTAGTCATTCCAATAAAGTTAATATCTTAACTGAGAAATTTTGATCTTTGCTGTTTGTACCTCTTCCCTGACTTTTTCTGCAATTTTCATGTTATTTACTTTAAAGATCTCCAGTTTTCTACTTTTACATGACCTAGTGTAAAGACGCTGTATAAGCTGATATACTAGTTCACAGTAAGTTTAGGTACTTCATAGTACTCATGTTCCACTTAATATTTTTTCTTTTTTGAGTTGGAGTCTCACTCTGTCACCCAGGCTGGAGTGCAGCGGCCGCTCCCGGCCACCGCAGCCTCGACCTGCTGGGCTCCGGCGATCCTTCCACTCAGCCTTCCAAGGAGCTGGAACTACAGGCGCGCGCTACCACGCCCAGCTAATTTTTTGATTTATTGTAGAGATGAGGTCTCGCTTGCCCAGGCGGGTCT
>CAUYQG010080691.1:0-13494 GCA_963574415.1 Tarsius wallacei | reverse complement strand
ATTTGAGTTCCTTGTAGATCTTAGATGTTAGGCCTTTGTCAAATATACAGTTTTTGCCCATTTTTAATTGGGCTATTTTTCTTTTTATTATTGACTTCTAAGAGTTCTGTATATATTGTGGATATAAGCTCCTTATCAGATATATGATTTACAATTTTTTTTCCTATTTTGTGGGTTTTCTTTTCACTTTCTCGATGGTATCCCATGAAGCACAAAAATTTTTAATTTTAATGAAATTCAATTTTTTTCCTTTGTTGTGCTTTTGGTTTAGAGACCATATTTTCAAGGAGTACACCATTTGAAGTTGATTATGGAAGTTATAGAGAGGCACTTAAGAACTTCAAGTTGTAGAATGACCTAAGTTTGTATGTTTCAAAAAATCCCACTAATGTATGTACATGTGTGGTAGGCTCCCAGAGAGATGTTCATGTTCTAATCCTCAGAATCTGGGAGTGTTGCCTCATCTGGAAAAGAACTCTTTGCAGATAAAATTAAGAATCTAGAAATTAGATTATCCTGGATTATTCAAGTGGGCCCTAAATGCCACTAAGAAGCAGCCACGAGAAACTAATACAAGATGACTTCAAAAAATTAAGTAATGGAATGTTTTTTGTTTTGGAGTTTTTGTTTTGTTTTGTTTTTGTTTTGTTTTTTTGAAACAGAGTCTTCCTCTGTTACCCAAGCTGGAGTACAGTGGTGCCATCATAACTCACTGAAGCCTCAAACTTCTGGGCTCAAGTGATCCTCCACCTCAGCCTTTGGGATTATAAACCTGAGCCACTCTGCCCAGCACTATTTTTTTTTTTTTAATTTCATTTAGATTGTCTCTATTGCCTTTGATTATAAAAGATGGTGGTTTATTTAACTGCCTTTGGCTATTCCCTCCCAATTTTCTCAGTTTTTGCATTATGTTTAGTTACTGTTGGTTACTTTTGCAACCCACAAATACCATATCATCAAGTCTAAGAGGCCATCTATCATAAGATGCATCATTATTATATATACCACTTTTAAGGTATCATCAAGATAAGGAGCATCCCAGTTCAAAGATATTAAAGGTTGAAAAACCTGTGAGTCTTAGAATCAAAATATACCAGAATTCCTTTTCTTTTCTTCTTCTTCTTTTTTTTTTTTTTTTTTTTTTGAGTTGGAGTCTCACTCTGTTGCCCAGGCTGGAGTGCAGTGGCACGCTCATGGTCACCACAGCCTTAACCTGCTGAGCTCAGGTGATCCTTCCATCTCAGCCTTCCAGGTAGCAGGAACTATAGGCACACGCTACCTCACCCAGCTAATTTTTTTGATTTACTGTAGAGATGAGGTCTTACCAAGTTGCCCAGGCTGGTCTCGAACCTGTAAGCTCAAGCAGTCCTCTCACCTCGGCCTCCCAACATGCTGCAGAATTCCTTTTCATGCTCCATCAACTTTAAACACTGACTCTCGACTCACCATCATGTAGAATGAAGATAAAGGTGGCCTGCTCCTTTTCTCTCTCTGAACTTTTGACACCTATAGCTTTACTTTTACATTGTTAATGTTAATATTTACATTGTCTTCTACTCTGATGGTTGATTCTAGAACCAAAAACCAATACCTAGCATTCATACTACTATGATTATATAAATGATGTCTCCTTCAGAGCCACATAGAGTACTAGGATTACATTTTCTTCTCATGGATTTGTTTCTTTCTCTATGGACCCCTGTGCTCTTTGGCAGCCAACCCTCAGTTAAAACTGTTCATTTCATAATTGGAATCTCAATATAGTCTTTGTCTTTGATAAATCTCAGGCTGGTTATAGAAAGCAGTTAGGCAAAACATTTATGATACTGGCACGTTAGAGCTCTTGCTCTTTAACACCACTCTATCTATAGACCCTCTCTTTAATCCTTGATTTATTGTCTAAACCTGGGGTCAACAAACTTTTTCTGTAAAGAGCCAGATAGTAAATACCTTAGGCTTTGCAGACCATATGGTCCCTGTCACAAGTACTCAGCTCTTCCATTATGGCTCAAAAGCAGCTGTAGACAATATATAAGCAAATGAACATGATGTGAAAAAGTAAAGGAATAAAACTTTATTTACAAAAATAGGCAGTAAACCAGATTTGGCCCATGGACCTTAGTTTGCCAGCTCCTGATCTAGAAGAATAAATCCTGACCCTCATATCTTGGAAGACTATAAAGACTTCAATTAGGGCCAAGTGTGGTGACTCACGCCTTTAATCCTAGCACTTTGGGAGATTAAGGCTCCAAGAGGATTGCTTGAACCCAGGAGTTTGAAACCAGCCTAGGCAACATAGTGAGACCTCGTCTCCACAAAAGTATCAATATATTAGCCAAGTGTGGTGTCGTGTGCCAGTAGTAGTCCCAGCTATTCGGGAGGCTGAGGCAGAGGGATCAATCACCTGAGCCCAGGAAGTCAAGACTGAGATGAACCATGATCGTGCCACTGCACTCCTGGGTGGCAGTGAGACTCCAACTCAGAAAACAAAGTAAGATTTCAATTAGAAAGGTTTTGAATAATCTCAATTGAAATGACTGTGACAAGGGTCACACAGGACCATAAAAAAACACCCACTTGAAAACCTAAAATTCTTAAGATGTCATTAATATGTGTCATCTTAGGGCCCTAGGAGGAAATAAGTCTGCTGAAGTTGCACTCTTATACATTTCTCCATTCCCTGGGCAAATCAAGTGAGACAGAACAGAGAAACATCTTTCATCCGACTGCACATTTCTGGGTCAAAGGTAGCCTTTCAACTCCAAAAATAGAATCCTTCCCAACCTCCACTTCCTGCTGACAAGAAGTGTGAACCCTGGGATTTCTAACTGTGAAAGGATGCAATTCATGGGACTTTTTTTTTTCAAACCACCAAAATGAAATCCTGGGTAATAAAGCTTAAAAGGAGTCAGTAACAATTATTGGAACGTTGCCAGTGTTTAAGGGTGTCAGATGGAAAATTCCAAAGATATGACCCAGATCAGAGTTCAACAAATAATTCAAACTTTTAAATGAAATATATGCATAATAATATTTTCTTATTTGTACTATCATTTCTTTTCCAGCTAAAATCTAATTCCAAGAAACTAATCAATTGGCATTGCCCTTAGAATGATCCACTTGAAAATCTGGGAGTTTAAGCCAGCACATAAGATTCATTACTCACATAACCCAAACAGCCATATTTATGATTCATTTTATATCTAAACCAATAAGAACCCACTTACTTTAATCAGCCTAATAATAAAAGTCAGTTTAGAGTTTAAAATGTCCTGACACAATAGGGTCTTCTTTTGTTTTCCCTCTTCAAGATACGACTTGTGATTTCATGTTGGTTTCCTTTTTTCTAGCTTCAGAAAATAACAGAATTAGAGTCTGTGGCCTGGGAGACCCATAACTCTTCTCTCTCTGCACCCCACAGCCTCCAGCTATGCTCTACCTCTCAAGTACAAACACTCGCAGGAATAGAGTTAAGCATGAAAAAGATGGCTGAGTGCGGTAGCTCAAGCCTATAATCCCAGCACTATGGTAGGCCAAGGCAAGAGGATCACTTGGGCCCAGGAGTTCAAGACCAGCCTAGGCAACATAGTGAGACCACATCTCTACAAAAAAGCAAAAAATTAGCCCAGTATGATGCACAACTGTAGTCCCAGCTACTTAGGAGGCTGAGGTGGAAGGATCACTTGAGCCCAGGAAGTTGAGGCTTCAGTGAGCCATGATCATGCCACTACACTCCAGCCTGGGCAACAGAGTGAGACCCCAAGTCAAAAAAAAAAAAAGAAAATTCCCTTCTCCCTCAAGTTACAGCAGTCTTGTTTCTGCAGGAAAAACACTGAGATCCTTAAAGATATCTAAATGATATTGTGTTTTATATAAATATCATGTAAGTGCAATATATTGTGTCTCTCTTCAAAGAGATTGAAATCTGTTTCAAAAATATGTTATTAATTATTAACTTGGTATGCTTTGCAACAAGGGCTATGTGCTAGGTCATAAAGTGAAAACTTGGTCTATAATTATACTTAAGTGAGCAAAAGAAGCTGTATTTTCAACTTTATGCTTTAAAACAACATTTTTACATAAGCTAAAGCATGATCTCATTTTCCCAAAGTACACCATTCACTTCTAACTACTTACAGATTAAACTCCAAGTTTATTTGTTTTTTTTGGGTTTTGCTTTTTTTTTTAGTTGAAGTCTCACTCTGTTGCCCAGATTGGAGTGCAGTGGCCGCTCCTGGCCACTGCAACCTCGACCCACTGGGCTCCGGCGATCCTTCTGCCTCAGCCTTCCGAGTAGCCGGAATTACAGGCATGCGCTACCATGCCCGGCTGATTTTTTGATTTATGGTAGAGATGAGGTCTCGCCAAGTTGCCCAGGCGGGTCTTGAACCCATGGGCTCAGGCAATCCACTCACCTCAGCCTCCCAAAGCACGGGATTACAGGCTGAGCCACCGAGCCCGGCTTAAACTCCAAGTTTAATTAAGATTGAAAAGAACCTCTAATAGAAATTCCATATATGCTTGATTTGGTGGGAAGTTCCCTTCTATGTAGTATTCTCAAGTCCACACCAAATGTGTTACTTAACAAAGACTAAGGTATCAAGAATGGCCACTGGATACAGTTATATGGACTTAGCTGAATGATTTTCATTTTTCTAGAGAACAAAACTGGTGTGTGTTAATTTTCTATTCGTTATTTGAAGTTGGACACACAGATTGTCTAAGATGACACCTGTTGTTCCCTGCTGACTGAGTACAGCAGCTGGGGGGTTCAGGATTTGACTGTATTTTGCTCACTCGATTCCATTTATCCTTGTGGTTCTGCAACTGGTTCAACAATACCAGAACAGGAGCCCATATACCCAGGAGGTTGAAGGGAAAGAAAGGAGGAATGGTTTATTTCATAATGGAAAAACACATCCCAAAAAACGAAGAGTTAATATTAGCCCTAGCATTTGTCAGGGGAGCATCCATGGAAACTTCCCAAACCCTCTTCAGCTGTTTTTTGAACTTTACCCTTTGCAACAGAATATTACAGGACTACTGGTACCATATACCCATGGAGGATGTAAACTTTCCAAGCAAAGCGTTCCTCTCTGAGAAATAGAGTCTTCACTGCTGGTCTACATCTATATTCATTATCATGCTTGAGGATGTTCTTCTTTTAAAATATGTTTTTTCCTAATTATAAAAGTAATGATTACATATTTATGGAAAAATTTTGGACAAAATAGAAAATTACTGTATAAAGAAAAACATTAAAATCACTTATAATTTTACTATGCAGAAATACTGTTCCTATTATGTATCAATGAATTTGTAATGAAAAGCAAGTATCAGAACTTAATTTCTCATGTAATATACTATGAGTAATTTCCCATTAACACAAAACTTGATGCAGTCATTTAAAAAATGTGTTTATTGGCCAGACTGAGCAACATAGTGAGACCTCTATCTCTACAAAAATGTAAAAATTAGTCAGGTATTGTAGCATGTGCCTGTAGTACCAACTCCCTGGGAGGTTGAGGCAGAGAATTGCTTGAGCTCAGGAGTTCAATGCTGTAGTGAGCTATGACCATGCCACTGCACTTCAGCCTGTGTGACAGAGAACTTGTCTTAAAAAAATAATGTTTGTAGGACATTGTAATAATTTTCCATTTTAATTGTAATTTATGGCCAGTCATATTGGCTCACGCTTATAATCCCAGCACTTTGGGAAGCTGAGACAGGAGAATCACTTGAGCCCAGGAGTTCAAAACCAGCCTGGAAACATAGTGAGACCTCACCTCTAGGAAAAAAATCAGAAAATTAGCCTGTATTCCCAGCTACTTGGGAGACTGAGGAAGAAGGATCACCTCAGCCCAGAAGGTTGTGGCTGTGGCGAGCCAAGATCATGATACCTGCACTCCAACTTGGGCACAGATAATTTATGCTGTGATGAGCATTCTTATAATAAATATTTACTACATTTCAGATTATTTTCTTATGATAAACTTTAAATAGGGTGGCAGCAAAGAAGAAAGTGTGTGCTATCCCACAGAAAAGCAAATATGCAAACCTGAAGGGAGCAGAGCCTGGCATATGGTGGACCATAAACAGCTGAGTAGGGCCAGAGCCTAGAAAGCTAGGGAGAGAAGGGAGCCTGGGAGCTGCAGAGGTCAGCGGGTCACGGCCACACCTGAAAGAGCTGGTACTTTTTCCTGAGGGTAGTGGATGCTAAAGGAGGGTTTCAAGCAAGAGATCAGACATGTAACTTGGAGATGTGTGTTTTAGTGAGGTCATTCTGGTGGCAGCTTGAAGACTGGCTGGCAGGGAGCTGTTCAGATGCTTTAGCTCACCTATGAAAACATAAACAGTGAAGAGGTAGGAGGGAAGGAAAGTAGAGAAGGTGAGTTTGTAACAGATTTAGGAGGTAAAATCTGCAGGACTTGGTGACGGAAAGCTGTGGAGTGAGAGGGAGGTGGTATCTTGGGGCTTGGGTCGCTGAGTAGACGGAAACCCGCTGACTCCCCTCCGTGTGGAGATGTCTAAGGGGCAGCTGGATGAATATGAGGTTTGCAGCTCACATGGGCTAGAAATGTAGATTTGGCAGTTATCAGTATATAGAATTACCTGAGTATCCATTCAAAAATAAAGTTTTATTTTGCCATAAATCTTAAAAAAAAAAAAAAAAGGCAGATCATGTCTGGTTGAAAAATAAAAAAAGCCAGCTGCGGTGGCTCATGCCTGTAATCCCAGCACCTTGGGAGGCAGAGGCAAGAGGATTGCCAGAGACCAGCTGTTGGAGACCAGCCTAGGCAACTTGGTGAGACCTCTTCTCTACAATAAATCAAAAAATTAGCCAGATGTGGTAGCACACACCTGTGGTTCCAGCTGCTTGAAAGGCTGAGGTGGAAGGATCACCTGAACCCAGCAGGTCAAGACTGCAGTGAACGTGAGCGTGCCACTGCACTCCAGCCTGGGCAACAGTGAGACTCTGACTAAAAAAAAAAAAAAATTATCTGAAGCCATGTGAATGGAGGAAGAGGAGAGAGGAGGAGACGTAGTAGGAAAGGAAGAACATGTACTGTGGAAGAGAGGTGAGAGAATATTCTGAGGCCACCAAGTCAAGTGCCTTAGGGAGGTCAAGGACAGGAATGAAGGCAGAAAACCAACCATTGACAGGATTCAGTGATTGGGGAAACCCAGGAAGCAGGATGAAATGACTAAGCCTGGCTTCTTAAAGAGGATCACTTTCATTCATTTTGTAACCACCAAACAAAACTACCTCAGATAGCTAAAGCTACATAGACTTGTTTTGTACCTAGTAATGGGAGTGGGGGGCCTCAGCCCCCATGGTGGCAAAGTGGACATGTCCAACACTATGAACTCCTAAGACTACAGAGAATGTTTAGTGAGACTGCCTGCCTAATACTGGCTCTCTTCTGCTTTTAATATTCTTCCCTTTATGCTTCTTAGATTAATCCAAATACCCCACTAAGGGCACCTCTTTAGAGGCCATAAGGTCACCATAAAACATTGGCACTACTCTGTTTATTCTGCTACAAACAATCTCTTAATTTCTGAACTGGTGTCATTGAGTAGACCCCCTTCAAGTGGCAAATATAAACTTGCCACCCCAAATAAAAGCAGATCATATCTGATTGAAAGATAGAAGAAGAATGGAAGCCACACGGTGGCTCACACCTGTAATCCCAGCAATTTGGGAGGCAGAGGCAAGAGAATTGCCTGAATCCAGGGGTTTGAAACCAACCTGGGCAATTTGGCGAGACTTTGTATCTACAGTAAATCAAAAAATTAGCCAGTTATGGTGGTGTGCGCCTGTAGTTTCAGCTACTTGGAAGGCTAAGGCGGAAGGATCGCCTGAGTCCCCCAGGTCGAGGCTGCGGTGACTATAAACGTGCCACTGTACTCCAGCCTGGGCACAGAGTGAGACTCCCAACTCAAAAAAAAAAAGTGAGTGCCATTTTATGATTTCTGATACTAGTGTTGAGATGTGAATTTTTCCTGTTCAGTAAGTGAACAATATTGAACATAATAACTGATGCTTACTACTTTAAAAGCGTAAATGTGGTCCCAGTCACTTTTCTCTACACTTCTGCATTATTGCCTGTGGATAATTTGAGTTTACTTTCCTGTGCTGATCATGCTTGTCAGGTGTTAGAATGATCTAGCCAAACTGTCATTGAATGCTTCTCCACTATTCATCATTATGCATGCACATGGCCATTTTGTTTGATTCACACAGAAGGTTAATGCCTTGAGCCAGGTTTAGAAAATTGGGGATTAATGTCTCTAAATGTGGAGCTGATGCCATTTTTTCAGGAAAAGCAATGACCTTTACAGAATCTTTTTCCAAAAACATTCTTATTTGCCCTCCATCAAATTTTATTTGGTGTTGCAGAGTGAGCTCTCTATATCAATCAGAATTATTTCTGATGAAGTGACCAGTTTAAACTCAACATTGTGATTTGCCTGAGCCCGCGGGTTCGAGACCCGCCTGGGCAACTTGGCGAGACCTCATTTCTACAATAAATAAAAAAAAAATTAGCCGGGCATGGTAGCGCGCACCTGTAGTTCCAGCTACTTGGAAGGCTGAGGTGGAAGGATCGCCGGAGCCCAGCAGGTCGAGGCTGTGGTGACCAGGAGCATGCCACTGCATTCTGGTCTGGATGACAGAGTGAGATTCCAACTCAAAAAAATTAAAAAATTTAAAAAATAAACTCAACATTGAGTATCCTGGAAGGAACTCACAGAGTTGTAGGGCCCTAGGAACTTTAAGCACTAGAACCAAAGACTTTATCACCATCAAGTCCCTTTTTCTTCTCCCCACTGAGCTCTCTTTCTCCACTACCCTCAATCTCTGTGTGTTGGCCTCATTTTGTTCTACCTCAGGCTTCCACCTAGGGGAAAACTTGACCATGGGCAGCTCCAGACTTGCATTATATCAACTCAGCAGACTGAAGGAAAGAGAAAACCTTTCCTATGTCAAAATATATGAAGCCTAAGGAAAGTTTCTGATTGCCCCGTGCTCCCCACATGGTGGGAGTGTAGGGGCCAGGTGGGCAGGGAATAGGGTCCTGGGATTGATAGACCCAGATCACATGCCCATCCCAGAGGTTGGGCAGTGTGGGTCTGTGATGGGCAGTACAACCCATGGTTGGAGTGGGGAAAGATCTGTTCTTCAAAGGAAGTGATGGTGGCGAACTAAAAGAATGAGCAGACAGCAACTAACATTGACTACACTCAATAACAAGATGGTGGCCAGGCGTGGTGGCTCACACCTGTAATCCCAGCACTTTGGGAGGCCAAGGCAAGAGGATTGCCTGAGCCCAAGAGTCCAAGACTAGCCTGGGCAACATAGTGAGGCCAATAAATAAAAAAATTAGCCCAGCGTCGTGATATATACCTCTAGTCCCAGCTACTTGAAAGGCTGAGGTGGAACAATCGCCTGAGTTCAGCAGGGTCAAGGCTGCAGTGGTCATGATTGTGCCACTGCCCTCTAACCTGGCTGACAGAGTGAAACTCTGACTCAAAAATAATAATAATAATAGCAAGATGGTATTTTCTCTCGAATGATGTCTTTCATTCTTATCCCAGAGTGTCCTGATGAGTAACAGTGAAATTATTATATTCTTAGAATTAGACTAACACTTAGTCTGTATTTTTTCTACCCCTTATCATATATTTGTTAAATATTTCCTTATGCTGTATATTATGGCATATGTTGAAATGCAATTATTATCATTTTAAAAGGACTTTCACATACATTATCTCATTTAATTCTTACAATCTACTGAGCCACTTGTTATCTTATTAGACCTATTTTTTTTCTAATTGCAGAGACAAGGTCTCGCCAAGTTGCCCAGGCTGGTCTCGAACCCACAGGCTCAGGCAATCCACTCGCCTCATCCTCCCAAAGCGCTGGGATTATAGGCTGAGCCACCAAGCCCGGCAGACCTATTTTATAGATGGACGAGAGCTCTGTGATTTTTTTCCCAAGGCCACAGATTCAATACAGTTGAGAGGCTTGATGAGCACAGATCTGGCTCCTTTGCCTGTTCTCTTTGGTGTCATGTGCCTTAGCTATCGGTCACCTTGCTTTTTAATTAGGATTTGGCTGGTTGTCCCTGGAGAACTGAGACTATGCCATCTGCTTTTACTCCAGAACCCCACAAAACTTCCTCGTGCCGCAGGTCTTGTGAACATTGAATAAGTGATGCTGACTGTAATGAACTGAGTTCAAGACGCTACTGTTTTTTGTTGTTGTTGTTTGGTGGGTTTTTTGTTTGTTTGTTTTTTGAATCGAAATCTCACTCTGTCACCCAGACTGGAGTGCAGTGGCACACTCTGGGCCACTGCAGCCTCGACCTGCTGGGCTCCAGCAATACTTCCACTCAGCCTTCCAAGTAGCTGGAACTACAGGCGCTACCACACCCGGCTAATTTCTTGATTTGTTGTAGAGATGAGGTCTCGCCAAGTTGCCCAGGCAGTTCTTGAACCCGTGGGCTCAGGCAATCCACTCACCTCGGCCTTCCAAAGCGCGGGATTGAGCCACTGAGCCACAGAGTTTGGCCCAAGACGCTACTGTTAAGTGTAGTTGAGCCCGTGTGCAGTGGGAGGCTTCCTGGCCTCCTGTATTTGTTTACACGTTGGGAGTCAGCACAGGACCTCTCCCATGGTGAGGAGCTGTCTCCGGGAAGCCTCTTGGAACACCGCCACGCTGTGGAGAGGAGTGTTCCTGTCTCATTGGGGGGCGACCTCTCACCACCCGTGCCCTTCTCTGTCTTCCCTCAGAGTCCTGAGCGTGACTCCATCCTTAAGCAAAAGGCAACTGCCTACCCACACATGCCCATGTGGGTCTCACCACCCCGAAAACAGCATCCCCTCACCCATCCTGGCCGCATCCACAAAGCCCACCCAACAGCTCACTGTCTCTATATTCCTTTTCTTTAAAACTAATCAGACACATGACTATAAAGGTAATCCCTGCAGAAAGTGTTTTCAGATGGAACAGAAAAGGGTCGTCCTCTGTTCTCCCCAAGGGAGCAGCCTCTTTCTTATAACTGCAAAACAAGTCCTGCCCTCTCCCCTTTCCCTTCTTGGTGAGGGGCTGCTCCCTCCCCACTCTCAGGTGCTTGTGACTGAGCAACTCCCACCATCTGCTTCCTGCTCTTGTCTTCACTGTGCTCTGTGAGGCATTCTGGGATGCTCCCCCACTACTCTGGGACAACTTTTGTGATCCTTTTTCTCAATCCATAGCTCCCTGTTCCAGTGCAAACATGTAAGTTAATAACAGATGCTGATTTTTATCCAAGGGAAAGAGGTATGTTTGTGTGTGTATGTGTGTATGCACGTGTGCACACACATGTGTTAAGAATTTTGTTACCGCCTCTGCAGATTACACATAACAATATGTAGTACTTGTCTTTCTCACTGAGAAGACCCACCATGTGAAATTAAATCAGAAGTCTCATCAGAGAACACAATTTACCTATTTATGTCAGCTTCCTATCGCTGCTGTAACAAATTACCACAGATATGGTGACTTAAAACCACAGAAATTCTTTTTTTCTCAGTTATGAAGGCCAGCAGTCCAAACTCAGTATCACTGGGCCAGACAAAATCAAGGTGTTGACAGGGCCTGTTCTCCTGGAGGCAGAATCCACTCCTGGGTCCCTCTAGCTTCTGGAAGCCGCTGGCAGTCCTTGGTTTGTGACTGCTTCACTCTGATCTCTGCCTTAGGGGTCACATTGCCTCCTTCTATCTCCCTCTGCCTCGTTTTATAAGGACACTTGTGATTGCGTCTAGCATCCACGTGGATAATCCGGGATAATCTCCCCATCTCAAGAGACTTACATCATCACATCTGCTGCCCTTTTTTGCCATGTAAGGTCACATCATAGATTCCGGAGATTAGGCTGTGGATGTCTTCAGGGGGCCATACTCAGCCTTGTACACTACCCTCCTCATAATTACCTGACCCCACACCCCTGAACTCTACTCCGGGCTAGTCCTGCTCCTCTCACCGCCATGACTCTTGAGAAGCCCAGCTTCCCAGCCCTGCACGGGTGCTTCCAGGCCTTCTCACCCTCTCCACCTGTGGTGCAAGCAGGTCCTCAGTGTCTTGCCACCAGCTCTCCAAAGGACAGAGGAGGCAAGACAGCTCCTCTAATCAGCTACCTCCTTCTCCAAAACCACTGGCCCCCAGGGGCAGGAAGGCAAGCCTTAAGTGGGGAAGACCCCAGATGGGCCTCTTTTGCTACCACAAGAATCAAGTTGTTTCGCTTTTGTGAAGCTTTAGCTAGTACATAAAAAGTCTTGCCTCTACCCTTTAGTCAGGATATCTCTAGAACTTAAAATCAGTGAAGACAGAAAGGAGAGTTTTGATTTACAGTCCACAGGGCCTGGCAGTGTCTCGACAGACTAGATACTTGGACAGCTGTGGGGACTCCTCGACTGTGGTTAGCCACCATCAGCCGGTCATCTCACCAGCATCCAGGGTAGATTTGGCAGCACCAGGCACAGCTTCAGATGCTATCGGTGTTCTTCTGAAGCCCCTGTCTGGATGGAAACCTTGTTCATGTGGCCGTTTTTAAAGCAGAGAGTTGAATCCTGTGTTGCAGTTCTTTTTGGTTTTTTTGTTTGTTTGTTTTGAGTTGGATTCTTACTCTGTCGCCCAGGCTGGAGTGCAGCGGCACACTCACAGCCACCACTGCTGGGATAGGGCAATCCTTCCACCTCAGCCTTCCAAGTAGTTGGAACTACAAGCATACACTACCACGCCCGGCTTACTTTTTATTTATTGTAGAGACGAGTTCTCACCAAGTTGCCCAGGCTAGTCTCGAACCACTGAACTCAGGCAATCCTCTTGCCTCAGCCTCCCAAAGTGCTGGGATTACAGGCTTGAGCCACCGCACCCGGCCTGTGTTGCCATTCTAAGAGGCATATGCTGTCATCCTTCAGTACACACCATGTACATACTCGTGCTTAAAAACACCACTTGAAGCCGGGCTCGGTGGCTCAGCCTGTAATCCCGCGCTTTGGGAGGCTGAAGTGAGTGGATGGCCTGAGCCCGCGGGTTCGAGACCCGCCTGGGCAACTTGGCGAGACCTCATCTCTACAATAAATCAAAAAATTAGCCGGGCATGGTAGCGCGTGCCAGTAGTTCCGGCTACTTGGAAGGCTGAGGCAGAAGGATCACTGGAGCCCAGCAGGTTGACACTGGAGTGGCCATGAGTGTGCCACTGCATTACAGCCTGGGCAACAGAGTAAGACTCCAACTACAAAAAAAAAGAAAAGAAAAATAGACAAAATTTTCATAGTGAGAAATTTTTACTATGACTCTCTCAGTAACTTAAAGAGTAATAAAACAACATAGAAAGAATATACAAGATTTAAACAACATTTGGCTTTGTTGATCCTCTCTATTGTATGTTTGTTTCCTCTTTTTAACTTCTGCTCCAGTCATTATTATTTCTTTTGTCCTAATTT